>JAOYSI010026806.1:39490-69181 GCA_025775065.1 Hiodon alosoides
AGGGCTGGGGATTGTAACCGGACTGGAATATAACGCAGAAGAAGAAATGTGAAAGGGCTGGGGACTGTAACCGGACTAGATTACAACATAGAGGAGGAAATGTCATGAAGACAAGAATCAATCCTTTGTTGGAGACTTGCATGTGCTGTGTTCATGGAACCAGCATTCTGGGTCAGGTGAAAACAGTCGTTTCATAAAACAAAGCATATGGGCACTGACTGATTGTTTACTTGAGTCAATTAGTTGAATATTTTGGGATACCCAATATTGGTGGAAACATGGCATCACAAGCCTACATGACCCTTTGGCTCCACCTGCAGGTAGATAAAAGATCACTATGCATTTGTAAATGTTTACTTAATCTCTAAATAAAGATATTTACACCCACTTTTGTAAACTCAATTAAGACAGACAAGATTTGGACACTTCAAGTTATAATTTTAATTCAACTTTATAAGTTAAAATGAGCTACTTACCTCAGAGTGCATCAGAAGTCTTTTTTTCTTTACTTTGTATTATTTGTATTAAATGTTGATAGAGAAATCTTGGCAACAAATAGATATTAAGACATGTATATTAAGATAAAGGTGGCATAGTATTGAAAAACACACAACAAAATAACTGTAAAAATAACTCACTACTTATTCCCACGCCAGACTCATGATGGCCTATTGGTGGCCTCATTTCAGTCAGTGGCAAAGTTTGCAAAAATGAAAACTACAAACATTCAATGATACTTATATTTTATTTTAGTTTGTACTGAAACGTGTGATATTGTGTTAGTTTAGTTTCAGTAAAGGAAAATGACTTTACATTTAGTTTTTCGTCTTGGTTTTAGTTATACGTGTGGAAACAATCAATGATTTATTCATCTCATACAATTGGTGAGCCTTCACAGCTGTACTATACTGTTCCAGATTTGGTGTGCATAATTGATAGCACAAAAATGACAACATATCTCAATCAAAACCAGACAAATGTAGGTCAAAGACTTCAGTAAAGTTTTATTAAAAGTCAAACATTAAAATACTGAAACGGCAAAATGTTTCTCTTCGTTCAATATTCTACAAATCACAGTGGTTCAAAAATATTACAAAGGATTTTTTTTTTTTTTTTTTTTACACTTTTGGGTAGTTTTTTGCAACAAACAAATTCTGATTGTTGTCTTGAAAAAAAGAAAAGCCCTTAAGTGTTTTTAAACCAGTTTTTTAGTTATTACTGCTTAATCCAAACACTGAATCTCAATAAAATATATCTGAATAAAGCAAATAAAAGTGCTTAAGTATGTAAAAGTTACACTTCGACAAGAGAGTACAAACAAAACCCAGGCTGTTAACAGCTCCTTCCTTCAAGCTGAACATTCCCAGTGCTGGGACACAGAGACAGGACTCAAGAACCTCTCGTTTACCCACAAATATTTTAATATTTGATATTTTATATATATTAATATTTTATAGTGAAAATGTCTACACACTATTGGCAGCGATCGATTCTCCCATTTAAATTGAAATCAAAGGCCAAGATAAAAGGGCGACTCATTTTCATATCATACGAATGAGTATAATGTGAAAGCTAGTCCTGTCTCAGAGTCTCTTTCACTGGGCCTGAGCCAGGTTCAAGTGGTCTAGTAAAGCTGGTTAAGCTTAGTTAAAATAAAATAATAATAAAAACAACAACAACAATACTGTATAGACTTTGTATTTAAAAGTGCAAGCACTGAAGAGTATCTGGTGCAATCCATCGGAGCATCGCTACTTTGAAATCTACTGGTTAGGTCATTTTTCTAATCAGCGCATAGTGTTACTGAAACAGTATGCTCCACTTTTAAGATAAAGGGCAGTCACCAAGCTGGAGAGAATTTAGTATTACAGAGAATTTTCTCCATTGGAAATAGATTGGACAAGTGAATAAATTAAAACTCAGCAACACTTTTCAGAACTCCTGCACTGGTAAAAAAAATAAAAATAAAAAATAACACTATCATTATGTCATGAGAACTACATTCCAAGACTAGCTGGAAACTTTCTTTCTGAGAAGAATTCTAGCGTACAAGCAAGAGGTGTGTGGGGCGTGATAGAACAGATAACATCATCATGCTAGCTTTTATATTTATAAAAGTCTTGTTTATCTAATCTTATTCATTGGCGTCTCTTCTAATTAGAAAGCCTTTTCAGTACTTGGGTTGAATTATCGGCTAAGCCATATTCGACCCCTAACGAGACGTAAAAAAGGAAACCTCCGACCCAAAGGCCCAGCACTACTGTGGAGTAACATTTGGTCAGATATAGTTGAAACTCGGAGAAAAGGCCAAAGGCCAGCTGCCTGGTTTTGTATGTGCACTGAAACCAAGGGAAGGCAATGGCAGCACAGGGGAGGCCCATCCTCACTCCTGGCTTTTAAGGGGTACAAAGAGACAGGCAACAGTGTGAGTGTAAAGGCACGGGACAAGCCAGGGGTGACAAATAAGAGGCACTTACTCTTACTCTGCCTTGGGTCTGATTAAGTGGCTTTAGTTTGAGTGGGAGGGGCAAGGTCTGTCTTCATGTCACAAGAATTAGAAAAACAAGCAGCAACAAAATACACAATAGATGAACGCACTACTGATGTGGGAAACAAACTGTTCAGCTCTAACATTCTTAATGTCCTCGTCTTGAGCCAAACAAAATGTTTGATGGAGGGCATAGATACAGACTTGCACTTAAATAAGACACTACATTGTGAGTCTACACAGAGAAACACTTCGCTCAACCCTTAAAACTGCAACATAAAATAAAATAAAAAATATATATACACTATATATCTATACCATTCCCCACTTCAACATTAATTTCAAAAGCCATCCTCATGCATTACAACATGCAAAATTTTAACTCTACAGTCTGTATAGTCATTCCCTATGAATACAAGCATTTTCCTTCTTTTTCTTAGAACTAAACCTTGTAGGAGGTAAGTAAGGCCTCCTATGAACTAAAGTGCTGGTATAACAATTGAAAAAACACAGGGACACTAGGAAGACTGATACAGGAAATGAGACATGTTGGTGATTGGATGGATTGTGGGAAGTGGTTATAGGCTCAGAAACACCGCACTACAAATTACCATTGTGTCAGTCAGAGCCAAGTGAAATAAATAAAAAAATCCCAGCAGGGTTTACTGTCAAAACATATTTCCAAATTTGGACTATCGGCAAGCCGACCAGAAGCCGGATCAAGAGGTGGTAGAAGGCCCAAGGGCCAATCCATGACGTGACATTGGCCCAAATGGCCACTTCGGGGCCTGCGTCACCTAGAGGCCAGGGCCCGAGCCCCGTCAGGCCATACCACCTCTTTCAAGTCCTACCAAATTATCCCATACGGCCAGGTTTCACTATGTATTAATAAGCAAAAAGTGTACGTTTGCTAGAAATACTCAGCATTATGTATTGCATCTGTCAAAGAAGAAAGTTAAGGACTATAGAGTGAATCAAGCGCTATGGAGGCCGACAACCCTGCACCTTGGCTCGCCATTGCCGGGTGAAAACCTTCACACAGCAGGGGGCGTGTGGGGGACAAGCCAGGCCATATGGGGACCAATCTGCAGAATAATCCTTCTCAGCGCCAGACTTCCACATAAGCTACCAAACCGGGGGCACACTCATATATGCATGGCCTGGTTGGTCCTGTTGAGATTCTATTACAGTCTATTTGAGTCGTTATTGATAATTCCGACATTACTCCAGTTACAAAAGTGCATAACAGGCACCGAGTGCCACCAACTGTCTCAGGAAAACACCTGGGCCAAGTCAGATGAAATCAGGCAGCAACCTACAAATAGTTCTGTTTTTCCACATTCCCATGATTCTCCAGCTCTTTGTGTTTGTCCATAGTGTTGGTAACGTCGACAAAAATCTCAGACCAAGACCAGGTATTCTATATCTCCAGACCAGACAGTTTTCAAATAAATATTTTTCAATGGTAACATTTAGTGGAAATTAAAATGATTTTAATTTGGATTTCTCAATAAAACATTAGTAAATCCCAGTGATTAATGATAAATTAATTGGTTACATTTTCTTTAACTGCTCGAATTTCAAAAGCTGTGTTACTTTATTTAAAACTTCCAAATCTTGCAGAAGATAACACATTACAAATAACAAATAAGTTCCAGTCGATGCCGGTGTGATTGAAATGTGAAACGGTAATGCACTGACATCGTAGTCTCGGAAGGCACCCATGCTCAATCACCCATGCTCAATCAGGCAACGTGTCCAGAATTGAACGCTAGGGAGGGTGGAGGTGGTCACATTTACAGAAAAACAGGGTGTGGATTGACACACGGTCAGCGTGTTACAAAAACCTCAAGCACCATTGTGCCAAAGTTACAGTAATCAATGCAAGGGAGCCATAGATGGCTGCTGCTGCATCCTGCATGCAGCTTTGCACCTTAACACTACAGAAAGACCACAGAAAGACCAAAGAAATACGACAGAAAGACTTGACCTCCCAACTCGGTCTGACTGAGTTCCCCATTCTGCACAACCTCCATGGCAGGTGGATAGAGGAGAAGAGGACTGGAAACATTGTGCTTATGTAGAGAGAAACTTCACAGCTTTGTTTTTGAAAAAAATGTAATATTAATATTTAGAAAAAAATGAATGGAGGTTCATCTGATAAATATATCCTCCATATTGTTAATGATTCATCTTTAAAAATTCTAAGAGAAGACAGAAGAAATGAGCACAGCTTAAACACCCCTAATAAGAGATGATTTGTTTTAGAAAGGGTGAGCGGTTCTATAAGGGATTTCTTTCTTCCACAGCCAGCCTTTTATTTTTTGTGAAGGGAGGACAGGGAAGGAAACGGTGCCCCCAAGTGGTAAGGGGAGCGCATATGAGCATGCTCGGGGTAATTAGCAGAGAACGAGAGGTCAAAGTACAGGCGAGTGGAGACAGAATAACTCAGTCTACCTCTGTACGCTGATAAAGTGTGATGTCAGGGGAACTATGACCTACTTCCACTTAAAGCACAGCCAAGGCTGCTGCTGAAATATAAAAAAGTTAAACCATTAGGAAAATAGCGCCATTATATAAACACGCTGCACCTAATTTTACTATCAGTTTCCAGATTAAATGTATACAATAAGATGCTGCATATACAATGAAACCGTAGCTAATTATTTTGTCTAGGATGCTATTTTCGGCATGACATTGTAAACATTACAGCAAATTTGCATTATTCAAGGTATATTTCTATTTAAGTGTTTGCTCAGAAAATATTTATTATATTTTTCAAATTAATTCTTGCACTTTGACTTATGAGCCTTTTGAGCTAGTTGCACGCTTTCCAAATAACCTCAAGAATTATAGACATTACATGCATAGTATTTACTGCAAATACCTTTTCAGTTTCACTCCAACCATCAACAGTATTGTGGCTGCCATATAACTGAATGGGGAGATGGCATCTTGCTTTATCTACTTGGATCCTTAAAGATGACACCTGTTGCCATGGTATCACGGAATTATCCCACATCCCCCATCCACTCCTGATACACAGAATGTTTACAGTTACAGAGCGCACCCAAATGAGAACTGCCACACAACGCTGTGAAAAACAGTGGTTTAAAAACTAGCCCGTTGCCCTCTGCATTTCTATGAGGTACTTTTATCATTTATCCTTTGTAGCTACTTTGGTCAGGTGGTTTTCCCCTGCGAATGGCTCCAAATGGACTTATCAGGTTCACTACTAGTCAGAATCCTTGCTGTGGCCTTCTTGCTACATCCCACACTTCCCTGCCTGGTGGTGACCACAACCCACCCCGTCACTATAACAGTCAGAGCCAATCCTTTCCTGAGTCAGCAGTCAGCCCCCAGCAAGGCCTCTGTGGCCTGAGGAGTACAGGGCTTGAAAAGCAACAAAAACAAAAGCCTAAAGAAAAAAAGAGTGAAGCTGACAAAAAAAATTCTGAATAAGAAGAAAGAGCCACATAAGTGGTTTTTGTTTAGCGTGCCTGACTATTGGCATGCAGCCAGCATATAGAGAGCACAAAAGGCTTTACAACATTTGGGTAACCCAAACCAATCGGCTATATATACACACACACATATATGTGTGTGTGTGTGTGTGTGTGTGTGTGTGTGTGTGTGTGTGCGGGACCTAACACAAGTGGTAGGATGCCCACTTCCTTTAAATATCTATCATAGAGTGATTAGAGCGCTAGACTGAAAAGTTCAGTGCCTGTTTTACTAAAAGCAGTGCTTACGATCTTCAAACACAACTGCTTTCTATACCCATGATGTAAATTCACTACGAACTTAAGCCAAGTACATATATAACTGCATTAAGCAAATGATCACGCAGCGGGCAGCTATGACTGCCGGGTGTTGCGTTTGTCGATCTAGGTTTAGTCCACTTATGCCAATCATCTAACAAGTGTGTCTACAAATGTAGGTTTGCCAAATTTATCTTGTGCTGAAAGTCAGCGGCACTTTTTGCACTCTTGGACTTTGACATCTATTTAACGGATGTAAGACATTCAGTATTTCATCCTTTTATAGTAAGGCCAATTGTGCTCACTTTATACAGTGTGCTTGTCTTCTCAAATGCTATGTTTTTGTCTCCTTTTTCTTTTCGGCAAAGATTTCATTGGATGTTGTTAATTTCCTATAAAATATCTCACAGCAAAATCACATCATCGTCATCATATCATCCACCACTTTACCTGACCCAGGGGACCTCTGTGACCCCAGGCTCTGGTGGTTCATCCACCACGGTTTATAACAGTCTCGGAAACAGAAAGGCCATCCATCCAAATAGGGCAGTCATTTGGCCCAAGGTCCCACAGGGAGAAGGACAGCTGATGAAAGTGATCCCTCACAAGCTCCGCTCCCCCGTTACTACCACGACACGCGTTACCTTCCTGCTGAGCAGAGGTTTCCACTTGAGAGTCGCAGGGAGCCCGACCCGAGGCAGGAGTGAGCATGGGCACTGAGGTGAGAAGACTCTGAGCGAGGGAAAGGAGAGTGGGGCTGTGCCACAGGGCTGTGCCGTACCCAGTGTGGCACAATTGGGGGGGGGGGGGGGTGTCAGGGGGGTAAACCGAGCATAAGGACACATGGGGCGTTGGGGAAGACGAGGGTCTCCAGAAGCACCAGCCCCGTTTGGTGTGCTGTTTGCGCAGGATCTCCTCCTCGCGCTCCCGCTCCTTGTGAGAGCGCAGGTAGCGGTCCTCTTCCTTCAGGAACCACACGGGCGGCCAGCGCTGCTTCTCAAAGTGCATCTGGTTCTCTAAGAAGGGAGAGCAAGAGGTACAGGAAAATATATAGAGAGAAAGAGAGTGTGGGGAAGAAAAAGGGAGAGCCCAATTGTCATTAACGCTGATGGAACTGTGTAAATGAACAGAAGAACATCATACAATACAGCAAACATAAACTGAGAAAAGTGCCAAGGTAATGGTTACAGTAGGGGTATCAAACTCCCCTTCTTGCCAGCGGAAGAGTCTGCAGGTTTTCCAGCTGCCTCAATATTAGCAACAGATTTACACCTGGAAACAATATCCAAGAGTCTCTCGAATACCAATAATGACCCCACTAAACAGTTAAGGGGTGAGCAGACTGCTAGGAAAGGAGTTTGACATTCCCTGAGTTAAGGTCCAGAGGCATACCTGGCGACATGACCTTCATGTCTTTGGGGAACTTGCGACACACACTGTTGTAATTTGTGCAGATGTGGTGCAGACACCATGCAGAAAGCTGCTTGGCATTGTGGAACTGGGGAAGTAATCAGATACAGGAAAATGATTAGTATGCTTTCAAAACCTTCGGAAAAAAAAAAAAAAAAAAGAGAGAGATAAATGTAAATTGTCAAGAGGCAAACAGCTTCCACCAGCTGTGTCTCACTTTGATGAATGATCATTTTAATTCTAATGATGAGACAAGAAATGTGCCCTAAGTGGCCAAGTTATTAAGTACACCACCCGTCCACAAAAATGGATCGCTGCTACAGATAGCCGGGTTGCTGAAGCTTGCTATATAAAGCAGGCAGACAGGCATCGAGTTATTCAGTTCAATTGAGTACACTGTTCAAATGAAAATGTTACAAATAAAACACATCCAGTCAGCGGCATTTATTTGGTCGAATACAGCCTGTATTCAATGCTTGGCATGTGCATAGTGCTTATGTGTACCCGGCTGTGGGAATTTCATGAAGCTCCCAACGAACAGTTCTTGTGCAGACATTGCTTCCAGAGGCAGAGATTCCAACTTCGTAATGAGTGTTGCAACTGAGGAAAGACGATTTTTATGCACCACAGACTTCAGCAGTCGCCCGCCCCATTCTGTGAGCTTCTGTGGCCTAGTACTTTGTGGCTGAGCTGTTGTTGCTCCAGCAATTACAGTTGAAGGGAAGCTCTAGCAGGGATGAAATTAGACGAACTGACTGGTTGGAAAGGTGGAATGCTATGACGGTGTTACACTGAAAGTCACTGAGCTCTTCTATAGGGACTATTCTACAATTGTATAAACCTTTAACCAGCGAGTCTGGCTGTAATAGCCAAATCTACATTTAAATGTGACATTTTTGTCATTTAGCAGATGTTCTTGCCCAGTGCGAAATGCAAAAAGTGCCATAGTTTAGCCGCTAACGTGTAATAACAGATACTGAGCTACCATGCCCTATTGAGGAGTCCTGCAAGTAGGTACAAAGGCAAGTGCTACAAAAGAGATAACATACAAAGCAATAACTACCAAGTGATACAAGAGAGGGAGATTCAGGGATTATAGTGTGAGGTGTTTCTGAAAGAAATACCTTTTCAGTTTTCTCTTAAAGACAGTATTATATGATCAGTCAGGGCCTTCCAACACTTGGGAGCGAGTGATAAAAAAAAGTTACCGCGTCTCGCTGTGAAAGATCGCAAGGGTCTGTTGGGGATGTAAGGTGTAAATCTACTAATTTGGAGTAGAATAATGTAGAATAATAATTTAGCAATGTTTGAACACTACAGTGTATCTAAACACAGTTTTTGACCTGCGCATCCCCCTTCTTAGATACAGTTTATGATTCGTTGTATGGATACTTCCAGCAGGATTACGAACCTTGTGGCAAAGGACGTATTGCCACAGAATGGTTTCAGAGACATGACAGTGAGTTCAGTTTACAGCACAATCCCCAATCCCTCAATCCCTGCGGAATGTTTCCGACGCCTTGTAGAGCCCTTGCCCCAAAGAATTAAGCCTGTTCTGGAGGGTCAGACACAGTACTAGATGGGTTTACCTAATAAACTCGCCACTGAAAGTATGTGCCTTGAGGAGCAATACTGCTAGTTGAACAATTTTGGACATTACAGAATTGATACACGAATGTTGTCTTACCTGAGCCATCTCCAGGTAGGCCAGTACCTGTCCATCAATGTCCATGCCCTTTAAGGCCAACTGCAACAGCTCTTCCACAGCATGCTGCTCTGTGGACAACATAACACAGAGTTTTTTCACCATGCACCGAGAAGATGAAAAACAACACAAGTCTAATTTCACTATGACAACCCGTCACTGCCCTCCAGTGGCCAGTCACCAGCAGCACACCTGTGAGGGCAACAAGGCGAGGCAGGCATAGCCGGTTTGCTAGCACAATGAGCTCCATGGGCTGCAGGGAAGGACATGGTGTCAGCAGGCCGCAGTACAGGTACTCCAGCACTGCACGCATGCAGGCACAACTGGTGCTAGGAATGGGCACCTGGATCAGAGGGAGAGAAAGAGTTTGAGGGAGGAGAATAGCGCTTATGCCATCACTGTTACACAGCATTCTCAATTTTTGTGACGAAACTAAATTAAGTGCCGGAGGAGACAAACCACTGACACAGTTGACACAAACATATATTCCAGTTGGGTCCAGCATGTTAAAAGAGCCTTTGGAAAAACTCCAAAGAAGAATTGTGAATTTTGAACAACAGCATACTTCCTGCTGACATTCCTGGGCCTGGACGGCTTGAGAGAGACTGGGACCCAGGGTGTGTGCGCCCAGGGGACTGTGGAAGAAGGACGCCACAGGAAACAGCAGTGGAGCGGTGGGTAGGAAAGGGCAGTCTCTCCCACAGGGGACCTTTTCATGCTGGCAGGACAAAAGCCCAGCAGGGATTCAGAGGGCCATGGATACCGACACCTCAAAGAGGACCAATCCCGAGATAGTATGGGATCAGAAAGGTTGCGCTCCCGAGTGAATCGGATGTGGGCACTGACAGAATACTGATGGAGACCAAGCTGACCTACTCTGAGGGATGGCTTAAATAGGGACCCTGAGTGAACGGACTTGATCAGAATTTGAAACAGCTATACCATCAATTATTTTTGGAAACATATAGTCAGTTAGAAACTTTTAGACAGTTAGTAACTATTAGTTACATACCAATTAGATCTTTAGGAATTATGTTGACAAGCTATGGCAAATGACAGAGCTAAGCCATCCACTATTATATTAACTGAAAGGTGACATAATTGTACAGTATCGCCATAAAAGTAAATTCCAGCCAGCATTAGGAGCTCCTTTCCTGAGCCAAAGTAAGATAGTCCCAGGGGACATGATATGGAAGTAAAATTTTATTGCATTTTGACAGCAAAAGTTTTTCTGGAGAATTTATATTGCAAGACAAGTTGAACTAGAGGCACTCAATTTTTGGAAAGAAACGCAAAAAATGTGTGAAAATACCCAGAGAGCAATGCAAACAAAGGCACACTTGTAACTCTAGCCAAAACTGACGGCCAAGGAATTATGGAGAGATTTCAAAGGAAAGAAATCTGTACCATGGCAACCTCCTCCCACTGTGCGGCCCACTCTGCTGCAGTTTCAAACTTGCTGGTCTCACTTACCAACCCTTTCTGGTGAACATTTATCGCAGGCCTTTTAAAAACAGCCCACAACGCCGTTCTTTCCCATCTACAGGTAAAGGTCATGTGAAAAGGAAACGAAATAGGGGACCCTCGCCTGAATCTTTCAGGGGTAGTTAACAATTATATACCCTCAGTGACTTACTAAATAATGTAACAGTGACCAATGATAGAAGCTCATAAATGCACCACCTATTCTGTTAAATGGTAGGCGATAGAAGCAATAGTCTTGAAAAAAAGTATTGATAACTGAATTAATTCTGGGCAACTGGGCAAGTGAACACTAGGAAGTATATGAAAAAAGAAGCCCACATAGAAAAACAATACAACTTATTATTTATACACAAACACACACGCACACGTGCACGCGCAGCACCTGAGGGGGACTCTGCAAGAGCTGCTTGGTTTCACACGGAGAGCGACTCGTTAACAGTTCAACCAGCCCAGACAAATCACATCACTGCATTAGCAGGTCTTAAAATAGCATCTAAAAACATGAAGGTTGAGATGAACATTTCCTGAAGTGCAAGGGATTTGCACTGATCAAGAGACGGAGTCTGAGAGCTTGCACAGGAGCGAGAGCAGGGTGGAAGCTGAGACAGGGTAATACAGGGAAGAAAACAAGAAGTCTGCCAGGTGTAACAGTCATGTGCACTCCCCATTTAACAACCAATACAAAAATCCTATTCTTAAACAGACAACCGACTGACATCCACCCAGAGTCTACTTAGTCTCATTCGCTTATAGAATGATGACATTTTTCTCTGACCAAATCCGCCAATTAATTTCCCATTTCTGCCTTTTGCTTTTTGTTATTTCTCAGTCTGTAACATGAGCCAGCGACAGCTATATTCAGCTCCCCCTGGGTACTGTACTAACTTTAGCAACCAGCATTTTCACAACAGCATAAACATTTTGAGTAGATATCCTTCCCCCCTCCCAAAAGAATTGCAAACCAAAACTGCCAACTGACAAGATGGCAGGGGGATGCTAGGTCATATATCAGACATAAATATAAGATACACATCGGCAGCACCCAAGGCTAGGATCACCTAGACATATCACAGGCAAAACAAGGTTCAGAAGTGACAGTCCAGCGTTTTGCCTGAGGACCCAAGTGGCAACTAAAACATAGTAGAGTTCGAAAAATAACAATAAAAATACAGAGAAAACCGATTTCTTTACATACCCGGGGCAGAAGACAAGGCACTCTCACAAAACACCTGCTGCCTACACTTCCCGTTTTGTGAGGTCACAAGGCTGGCCCTGTAAGAATATACAGTGGGCCCGCATCCTGTTTCCTGCGCAGTTCCTGGCAGTCTGTAACGGAGCTGCCTGAACCCGTAACCATATACCCAGGAGGTTCTACTCCGCTCGGGGCCCACTTCCACTCAATGCAGGCTGGAATTATGGGGTCTACTGCTGGGGAGTTGTCTTTCCGGAACGCGAGCTGAGTTGGTCCGGCCCCACGTAACAGGAGAATGCCGGATTGGAAGTGTGGATAACAGCAAGCCCTGGTGTGATAATGACACTCACCACCAATCTTTCGTTATGTCTTTGTTGTCACAATATTATTGATTTCCTGTTGTTGGATTTTTTGGATCTAAATTGATTTCCTGTTGTTAGATTGTTTGGATCTAAATAATCCGAAAAAAAATTTCCCAGGAAATACTACCTTTAAAGAATAAATATCACTTCAAACGCCACAGACTGCTCGGTATTCTGAGCAGACGACTAAAAAGCTAATGCGAATTGATGGCTTCTAAACAAAGACTCAAGTCCCCAAATAGCCCACTTACATCATCTCCATCTCCCGTCAGTGTCAAAGCTTTTGTGTGATTAGTGGCCTTCTGGTAGTCCTGTCCAGGAAGCACCCGAAGGCACGCTGTGAGCGGGGCTGACAGCAGTGCAGCTGGCGGGACGGAAGCCTGCGGGACAACGCTCTCCCTGTTGCCATGGCACAAGAAGGCTACGCCACGACTCCCTCCTGGTGCGTTACAGACACGCTGACCCCTCAATGCATTCATTTCATTTTTTAATTGATCAGATGCATTCATAAACAGGCCCCAGAACGAGTGCGTTCACTACATGAGGGCTGCAGAGAACTCATCTCCTTGTAACGGCTTTAATCAACTGATCTACATTAGTCCAAAGCCTGCTTTACTTATAAGACTGGAACCCATCGATTAAATCTCTAGAGAAGCTCAATTTAATTGGTTCATTTCAGACTTAAGTTCAGAGAAAATGGCATGATCTGTATACCTAAGTTAATAATCCAACACAAGAAGCCAGAGTCTTCCGTGATCTAAAATCAGAACTGACAAAAATTATTTCATTCTCTTGTTGATTATCCTGCAACGATAACTATATGCTGAATATAGTTAGGTAAGACACACCTAGTGAAGTCCAAGGCCGTACCGCTGTACTTTTTTGTATGCTATGAAAAGAAAGCTAAAATATGTTTTAAAGGAACTCAATCTATCGTTGCTATAAATAACTAACAACTTGTTGATCTATAAGAAAAGCATTCATCAACAAATAAATGAACCAGCTTTGAACGTTGAAGGCCATGGCAACTATTCTTACGTGTTGACATATTTTGAGTAGCGGGTCATTTCTCAGCCATTTAGCAGTTGATCATCTATAAAATCAGCCGCCGTGAGTTTAATACTGCCACACTCTTTAACATAACTAAATGCAATATTGTATAGACACATTTTCAATTGAAAAAACCTGGATGGAACTGAATGCAAAGGAAAACTGAGTATGGACTATCGCTGCTGTTGTTGTTGTTATCGGCAGTCTCGCAATAGTTTCCATGGTCCACTCAGTCCCTTCCCTCTCCTCCTCAACAAGCCCAGACAAGCCCCAGCATCCCCGTCCAATTCCTGGCTGCCACTTCTTTTCTGGCTGAGCTCCCCTCCTGCACGCGAGAGCCCATGCAGGCACACCACCTCAGTGCAAGGACCGGCGCTGGAGAACGTCATGGTGAAGCTCGGGGAAAAGCGCTAACGAGGTCTGCCACGTTGGGACCACCACTAATCCGCGCACATGCAGCACGCCGTTCCACCCTGAGGGCTGAGGATTGTGGCCATTATCATTACCGTCATTAAACACCATAACCAGTTTTTAATGAGGGTTGGCCTGGATGTATGCAGCACAAATGGTGCCCTTTTAATTGCGTAAACACAGACTGCCTTTAGAAGGAAAAACACGACTCATGTCGGGTCTACAACAGAACATTTGACACATGATTCCTGCCGCCCCGATCGGTGGCACGTGTCGTAACACGGAGCCGGGAGAAGAGAGACCTAATGCCGATGTTCTGCGTTTCATCTTTGTCCCGCTCGCACGCCAAACTACTTACCTCTTCAATGTAACTCTCCATGAAGGACCCGCGGAACATGGCCGCCATCCAGTCACAGCTAGCAATCAGCAAGGGCTTGTGGGCCGGGAGGTAGCCGTCCTCCAGACGGAACACCACATCTAAAACAACCAGGAGGGAAAAAACTCACATCTCGGCGTGTGTCAGAGTCTCAGCTTCAGAGGAGAAGACAAACAGACAGACAGACAGAGACAGACAGAGACAGACAGACAGACAAAGACAGACCGACAAATAAATAAATAGACAGATATAGTGTGATATAAACAGACACAGAGAAATTGGAAAAAGTCATGCGGGGACAGAGTGGGCCACTTTGAAACAGAAAGTGAAGTACGGACGGCTTCATAGATATATTAATGCAATAATAATGACTTCCTGAGTATGCGGTGACCCAGAGTTAATCTAGGCCAAATTAAGAGTAGACAAGGGCCACCAACGCATTTCAGTTCTTCTGGCATTGTGCTTTTCAGATCTCTAACCACTGCAGGTGGTTTCATGTGGCCTGGTAAAACATTAATCAAGGGTGGCCCAAGTGGTAAAATTATGTACAGAGGTTTACCACAATACAATGAAAAAGAATCTACTGTGAAATTCCATGCACCTTTAAAAATAAAATTTAATTAAATAAAATAAATAAAATAAAAACCAAATTATAACGACTATTAATAAAAATAAATCACCATACACAAAAACAGGTGAAGAAAAGAAAGAGCAGGAAGTGTATGTGTGACACGCAGTGGGCAGCCACACCCTCCTCAGCAGGACAATGCAGAGTGGGAGGGCTCTAATTGGCCGTTAATTGGACCTCTTTGTGCCACTGATTCAAATCACACTCGGGTGCCAACATTCCAAGGCCTTTAAATGAGCCAGCAAAACTGGGTCGCGGGAAGAGAACTGGGGAAGTCAAAGGGAAAAGAGGCATGTACGGACTGCTGTGCGGGATGGTTTCAACTGTTTTTACCCAGAAGGGAGGTTTTTGTTTAGGTGTTTGTTTTGTTGTTTATTAGAACCTTTGAGTTTGTTTAAAAATGCACATTGAAAGGCTTAAACCCTCCCCCAATGTGTTGTTCTCTGGCTGCTCTCGAACCCAGCATGCCCTCACGTGCTGCAGTATGTTATTCCAAAAACCAGAAAAATCAAAAGTGCATGGACAAAGGAGTAGACCAACAATATAAACCAATAAAGCTCATTTAATATACTTTAATACACTGCTAAAATATAACAAAATAGCAGTGGAAACACATTGAAGATGATGAACAGACAACCAAAATCCAAGAGCATAATAACCACAGAACAGGATGTAGCTTTTAAAATAAATCTCCGATAGCAAGAACGAAAGCAGCAACATGCACACAAGCAGAATGGGCACCAAACAAGACTATCACCACTATCACAGACTATCAAGACTATCAAGACTATAACCAAGGGGCCCAGACATGGGAAAAACAATCGAGTGTCTCGGAAACACAGATAATGTTTCAATGAGTAATCTTTTTGTTTTACTGTGTATAGAACGGTAAAATGAGGAGGGATGGGCAGGGGAGGAGAGGAAGGAAGCATTTTGGCCTACCTGCAAAGGTGCCTTTGCAGAGGCACTCCTTGATGCGGTTAGCCCGCCTCACGTGGAAGGCCTTGGTGATCTCCTGGTTCATGAAGCTCTCGCGGTTCAGCACGTTGGCCACCATCATGCGCAGGTCGAACACCTCTAGCAGCTCAGCGATGGTGGCCACCTGCATGAGGTCCCCACGTCCCTCGTCCAGGCTACCTGTGTACAGGTACTGCAGCACGGCCTAACAGGGTGGGGACAGGATGAGCACGTCACCCTCACATGACCGCCCTGCCTGACTAACTATGTTACCCCAACCCTGAAGTGCATACCGAAAGTGCTGCGATGCGCTTTATATAGCTTGGAAAGAAACAGGAATATGGCCAAGCTGAAGATTCAAAGCACCAGATGCAGAACTTCTGTTTTAGCAGAGCAGTGTTTATGATTGAGGACTATGCTGAGGAGCAGGTGCATGACTGGATCTAAGGGGAAGGAACAGATCCTGCCCATTTTTGAGAGGCTTAACAGATTACTGTAGCCACCAGCACTGACGGACTGGAAGTACACAGTGGTATGAGCGAGACCCCGCATCATGGGCATCTCACATTTTCAGGCAATTTCACAAAGCTTTCACAAAGTCTTAGACTGGCTTAAGCAGCCACCATGCCATGAGGCGAAGCTTCTGTCAAACCCACTAGGTATTTATTGGACCCACCAACAATGATAATATATAAGGTAAAGTACCCTATAATGATACCACCACATAGTGCAATCCTCCTTCTGATTATTGTAAATGTTGGAATTTTGTTTATACAAAGAAACAAGTGTGTTTATTAAACCTTTCAATTGTAATACTATAGTTTGATAAACTTATCTGCTTATTAACATACAAATTTTAACTCACCCGGAAGGGTCCTTCCTGAATGAGGCCATCCATGGATACTACAGTCATGAGTCTGGGACGCTTGGTCATGGGGTCCTCCACATGCTCCATATGCAAACTGAGGAAGCCCCGCCCCCAACCCGAAAGGGCCCTCCCTGCCCCTTGTGGCCCCACAGAACACCGGCTCTTGGCTGGGAGTGCATTGTCACTCATTGAGGTCCTCAGAGAACCCTGCTGGAGCAAGAGAGGCTTGGCACCACGGGGACAACCCACCCCTTCTTTGTCAATGTCCAGGCTCTTTGTCCGGCCCGCCTGCTCTTTAGCCCCCCTTCTGCTCTGCTCCTCCACCTCCTCCTCCTCCGCCACCTGCCCTTCCTCCCAAGGTTTCTCTCTCTCCC
The DNA here is from genome assembly GCA_025775065.1 of Hiodon alosoides. Taxonomy (NCBI): domain Eukaryota; kingdom Metazoa; phylum Chordata; class Actinopteri; order Hiodontiformes; family Hiodontidae; genus Hiodon; species Hiodon alosoides. Next base: position 56,558 of record JAOYSI010026806.1, read on the forward strand.
CTTGTCCTGCTGTATCCCCAAGGTCCAAGGTGAAGAGGTCATAGAATTTGGAGCAAGAGGTAGCCAGGAAGACTTTGTGGGCAAAGACATTGGTGGCGCCACCCTGCAGGAGGAAGAGCACATCGGCACAGAGGGGCTGGCAGAAAAGAGAGTCGGGCCCTTCACCATCAATGGCAGGGGGGTCTGGTATGCCCACGATGGGCCGGGGGGGGCGCGGGGGCAGGAAGGGAGCCTGTAGGAGAGGCCGCTGAACCTTCTTCAGGTGGGACTTCCAAAACTGCAGATGGCGGCGGGAGATAAGTGCAGCACGGATGGCGTTGTCGAACACGTCCTTCACGCCAAACTGCGCCACGATGCTGGTCTCGTAGTACGGCACACCTAGTTCCTTGGCCACCTCATGGCCACGCTCGGGGGGCAAGATGTCCGTGGGTTTGATGGGCCTGTAGGGTAGGGGAGAAAGAGAACAGGACTTCATGGAAGAAATGGGCAGGTTAGACGAAAAGGAAGTCACTGAACTGATGTATTGTAAAGGTGCCATAATAACACAGTACTTCCTCTTGGCTGATTGCCAGTTATTGTCTGCTGCCTGACTGGCTAGCTGGCTGGCAGTTAAATGCTGTACAAGTGACAAAGTATTCGTAAAAGGTCCTCTGATGGGGGGTGACGTACTTTGCCAGGGGGCGGCGGGCCCGATTTACGGCCTCCAGGTCGGCGTATCGCAGGTCAAGCTGGCAGCCAACAAGGATGATAGGAGTGCGGGGGCAGAAGTGCTTAATCTCTGGGAACCACATGGTGCGGACGTGGCGCAAGGAGTTGGGGTTAGCCAGGGAGAAACACAAAACCACCACGTCAGACCTGCCAATGAGAGAAGTCAGAAAGGCAAGAGAATGAAAAAACACTTGTCAAATCATTGCCTCGCTCACCCTTCTACCCATTTACAGGTCCCTGTTCCTGAAGAAAAAATAGAGTGGTTAGGAATTGGCTTCATGATAAACATGGTTCAAATCCCAGGAGGTGCTATTGCCTCCAGCAAGGCTCTTGATTGATACAGTAAATACCCAGCTATATAAAAAGTCTAAAATCTAATCGATAATATGAAAAGTAGGCATTGGAATAGGTCCAATACAAGGCAATTGTGATATAATTGTGGGTAAGGAATCTTCTGCCCGCTTACGACCAGCTAGTCTGACATTCCTTGCCTCTTGCTGGTTGCCAACAATTTTGTAATTTGTACAGTTGAAGGCAATAGTTCAATCAGGAAGGGAGGGTGTTGGGGCTTGTTTGACCCAAACTAGTGGAGCGTTACAGAGAGTGTTTTTTCTGAGAGAACCTGATTTTAACTTAACCCCGTGTTTTTTTTTGGCTGCTGACCTTTTGCACTGTTTTTTGACCCTGGCTTTGTCATGTCCCTGTTGTTCCTCCTCTTGATAAAGAAACAGCCTTTCTTTTTAAAACTGTCTTCGTTTGGTGTTTTTTGCGATCCTGCACGTGACGCCATTCCCTTCACCCAGGGGGTTGTTGCACAACGCATAACCGTTAATTAAAAAAAAGCTTTTTTGACCAGTTAACCGATTACATTAGGAAAAGGGTATAAGTAATTTAATACTATTTTAAAATGCAGTGCACAGTGATTTCAAGCGTCCAGCATTAGGTGTCAATGCTGTCGCTCTCATGGAAAAATAAAATAAAGGGGGTGGATTTGTGAACGGTCTGAGTGCCGGAAGGCTTTACGGGACTGGATGATGACATAAGACAACCGCGTGCTGTCTGGTGACAGTTGAAAGAGGGGTGTGGAGCCCCTCAGTTACGTAAGGCAATAAGCGGGTCAACGTTGTCCAGACAAGAGTATATAATAATAGCGCAGCACGCATACCCCAGTACATGACAACAGTGCTGACAACCCTAAGCGTGCAATTGCACCCAGGGCATGTATGGACACATGAACGCTGCCCTCATTACATCGTTGTATTTTTCATTTACAGGCAAGCGCACACAGGGAAAACCTCATTAACACTGTGTCAAAAGCTAATTACCAGAGTTTCACTTCTATGTCGGTGTGTGTGTGACTGCAAAGGCCAGGGGAGCCGTCTGGTACGTACGTGGGAAAGTGCAAGTCGTCTTCCAGACCATAAACACCACAAAAGCCTTTAATCATTTACTACCAGCAGATAAAATGAATAAATATCACCACTTTCTGTAGTAAAATCAAACTGCAAAGGTCAACATTGACGAGTTACGTAATGCTGTCTGTGTTTTCAATTTCTTGTGATGCGTTGATGGCTGGGATCAAACTCCTGACCTGGTGTCTGTTTACTGTACACAATTATTGGATGAACTTCAAAAATTAAACCATACCTTCCAAGGGTTATTAAAGTTCACCAGCGTGTCTGTGTCTGTGTCTGTGTCTGTGTCTGTGTCTGTGTCTGTGTCTGTGTCGGATTATGGAATGCAGTTTACCAAGGGAAAGAGGCTCATTAAGATCATGAGTGCCTGGATAAGATGGATGATGATAATGCTGAACGTGGACAGGATGGGGAAGAGGCAGACACACACGGTAGTTGTGAAACTGAGGGCTGGTGCGCGTCTGGCTGATGATGCAACGCAAAAATGATTGGAAAGGCATGCTCCAGAGATCAATCCACCAAACTTACCGCTGTGAAATGCATCCAACCCGCCCCCTCCACCGCCTGCCAGCCCCGTCTCACTCGCACGCCGCTCTCTCATGGGGAGACAACCTGAGCCAATGCCGCTGACTGCTGATTCTGCACTTCGCCCTGAATTCCCAACCTCTCTGCTGCTGAGGCTGTGCTTTTCCAGGGTTGGAGTTACATCACCGGGTCATCACAAAGCCAGGAGGGAGGATTAGGCCAAAAGGGAATGCTAGGTCGCTAATAAAGACCTGGCAGAAGGAACGGGCAGGACGCTCTGCAGGGTTTCCTGCGCCACAATGGCTCCCTGGTGCTCACAGCAATCCCCGAGCAGGGCAGAGGTTGTGTGTGTACCATGGTTTAGTGAAGGTTTGTGACCTGCACGAGTGTGTGTACAGGGACATCTGTATATGGTGTCGGCTGTGCGCATCTATGTAGTCTGTCAGCTGTGAGCATGTGTGTATGATATCAGCTGTGTGCGTCTGCCGACAGGCTGCAAGCACTGATGTTTGGTATTATCTGTGTGAGCTTGTGAATTGTCAGCAGTGAGCATTTGTGTAGTGTCAAGCTTTGTGACTCTGTATGGTGTCAGCTATGAACATTTGTGTAAAATATCAAGCTAAGAGTGTCGGTATGATGTTAGCTGTGAGCATTTGTGTACAGTTTCAAACTAGGCGCGTCTGTATGGTGTCAGCTGTGATTAAATTTGCACAGTGTCAAGCTGCGTGTGTCTGTATGGTGTCAGCTGTGAGCATTTGTGTACAGTGTCTAGCTGTGTGCGTCTGTATGGTGTCAGCTGTCTGTATGGAGTCAGCTTCATGCGTCTGAATGGTCTCAGCTGTAAGCGTTGGCGTGTGGTGTGTCAGCTGTGTGCATGTCGGTGTAATTCCCGAATTCTGACCTTCCATATGCAAAGCGCCGATCTTTGTGGTGGTCCCCAAAGGTGTCCCACAACCGCAGTGAGACACTGACCTCGTCCACCACATCACGCGACCTCTCTAGGACCTGGGAGAGAGAGAGAGAGAGAGAGAGAGACACAGACAGACAGACACACACACACACACACACACACACACACACACACACACACACACAAAAATGCCAGGACATTCTGTCATACAGAGGAATACCATGAACAAGGGAGCACACATGTAAGAGATCAAATGGAAATAAAAAATTCTTCTGAGTGTTTTTGAATGTGTACATGGAAAATGAGATGGAGACAGTATGTACCCATGATAGATGTGAGTTTGTAAGACACACTGCCTGTATGCGGATCTGCCCTCACCTCCTGGCACACACGGTACTGGTCGATGGCCCAGACGGTTGGCACGTGGGTGGCCAGCAGCTGATACTGTGTGAGGGTGGCGTTGCAGGCTCGGGCACATATAAGCCGGGTCTTGCCCACCGCGTTGTCTCCCACCACCACGCACTTTATGGTCTCGACGTTCGGCCGCTCATAATCCGTGTCTATATCCATTGAGAGGGCCCTGAAGGAGACAGACACCCAGTGGGATTATTTCAGGTGTAAGTGCCAGGGAACAGATGCAGAAGCAAACGCACACCTGCACAAATACGTCTCGGGTGCTGGGGAGCAGACACAGAAGCACACCTGCACATATATGGCTCTGGTGACAGACATCAAGAGGCTTGTGCAGGTGATACCTGTGCTGAGTCACTACCCCCCACTTGACCTGTCCCTTTAAACCTCCTAGCTCAAACCACAAGCATCAGATCAGATGAACAGGGCTCAGAAATAGGAAGTCTCAGATCTATTTGTGTCTGAATGGACAGCGGGAGGGCAGCCAAGTTAATTGTCTGCTTGGCTTTAAATCAGGCAACTTGCTATTTGTAAACCTTCTCAGTTTGTGGGGGGTTAAAAGGATATAATATTAATGATGACGCATGATTTTTGATGAAAAAGCCTTTTTGATTTTTTAAAAAGCCAACCATGGTCGAGTTGGTGATTATCCTCCAAAACTACAGGGAGTGTTTTTTTGGCCAAGTAAACCTTTCTGCCATCTGTTAAAGTAGAAACGCAAAATACTAAGTATAGAGTTTTTTTTTTGCCCTTGCCCAAGTTCCCCTGAAAGCGAGAGAGGGGGGTCTGGGACATCTGCAGTCGGTACAGGTGCAACATTTAAACAACAATTCCCTCTACTCGGTTCCTCAGGACTTGCTGGAGGAGGCACCATGCCAACATCTCACCAATGGGGAAGAAAAGCAAACAAGCCCCACGCCCCAAGACAAGATCTCTTTTCCCCCTCAAAGCTATTGGTTCAAATCGTGACTCCACCTTTACTGATTCTGTTTGCCAATTTATCCCACACTGATTGCTCCCCACCCTCCACACCCTTGATTAAGACAAAGAAGATGATATTGTTAGCATAAGCCTTAGAGCAACGCATAAAAGCACTGCCTATGTTTTTTTCCAGCGCAATACATACAAACACTACAAAGTTATTCCCGAAACCCACCGAAAGTGCATCCACTATGCAACAGCACAGGGAGCCGATCAGTAGAACCCAGAAGAACTGTAAACAGACTGAGCAGAAGGATTTCAAAGTTTCACCTAATTCATGTACCATACACTCATATTTTCTCATCCCCATATATTCTTAATTATAAAGGCCTATTTTCATATTCAATATGTCTTTTACTCCTCAAATATTTGCAAACGAATGCCATTCAGAATGGCCTTAAACCCATTATAGAAACCTTTTTTTCACTGGCCCGTAAACCAAGGCAATTAAAGATTCATGTGCATCATTCCCATTGACAGGGGGGACGCAACTGCATCCTGTGGGTGACAGTCTGGTCAGTCTAAAAATGGCTCCTATTATTCTGACATCCAAGAAGCCTGTTCTGCACACCCCATTGTCAGGTATGCGCACGCCTCTGCAAGCCTGTGCACGCCATCCGGACAGGCGAGTCGAAGCAGTGGCATGCACGGCCTCCTCTGAAAAAGCGCTAGACATCCCCGGGAGAGATCACAAACCTGTCTGTGCAGAGCACGCAGCCTGCCTGATGTGGCCAACAGCATCCACCCTCCCTACTTAAATTCAAGGACGGCTTCCCCCTGCCCACGTGCTCAAAGGCCCACACAGGCGCTGCAGATGGCAAACCCAAGAGTGGCCATGCAGGGTTATTGCCAGCTGTGAGAATGACCTTCAGTTATGCAAGTGTTACAGTACGATTGGCCACATTTTCTAAGTAATGGTAAGGTAAGAGAACACCCCCTCCCCCATCCTAATACTAACCTAAAATAGGAATGCTGATCTTTTTCTGAATAGCATTTGTTCAAGCTTTAAATGACCTTTGTGCGTTAAACGCCAAGACATGCAAGGTCAGCTACCATGATTTTACTCTCAACTGGGCAAGGTTTCACTTCGTATACCGCTGTACACAACCTCCAAACTCCTCCAACTTCCTGAATGAGTGGATGCATAGCATTTTACTGCACAAAACTTGTTGCTTCATTCTTTTAGTTCCTTCTTGACAGATGGGAAGGGGGGGGGGGGGGTAAAATCAACTAACTTAAGAAAGGTTTATCTTGAGTGACCGTGCAAAGATGCAGGTTTCTATTGTGAGTAGCTATGGAGGCATTTGAGTTCCCACACAAAGATCTCCAATGAACGGTTTATTCGTTTCTTCTGCTCTCATAAAATTTTCCACAAATTTTATCATCCTCTGTGCCTTACACATATCCTGCCTGAAAGCACTCCCTGTTCACACGTATAAACATCTGCACGCATACACGCTCACCATCATTACAACCCATGTTCTCAGCTCCAATGGTCTGATGCACTGATCCTCTCTCTGTGAATACATGATACCGGTTTAGAGTTTCAGTCTCATCGGATGACCGTCTCAAACACACGCACACAGTATTGGACCCACAGTCAGGGAGGTAAATATAGACAATGCAAGTAGAATTAAGTGTCTTTACCCTGGAAAGATATTTATATACAGTATCTCACAAAAGTGAGTACACCCCTTAAATTTTTGTAAATACTTGATTATATCTTTTCATGTGACAACACTGAAGAAATGACACTTTGCTACAATGTAAAGCAGTGTACAGCTTGTATAACAGTGTAAATTTGCTGTCCCCTCAAAATAACAACACACAGCCATTAATGTTTAAACCGCTGGCAACAAAAGTGAGTACACCCCTAAGTGAAAATGTCCAAATTGGGTCCAAATTATCAATATTTTGTGTGGCCACCATAATTTTCCAGCACTGCCTTAACCCTCTTGGGCATGGAGTTCACCGGAGCTTCACAGGTGGCCACTGGAATCCTCTTCCACTCCTCCATGACGACATCACAGAGCTGGTGGATGTTAGAGACCTTGCGCTCCTTCACCTTCCGTTTGAGGATGCCCCACAGATGCTCAATAGGGTTTAGATTTGGAGAAATGCTTGGCCAGTCCATCACCTTTACCCTCAGCTTCTTTAGCAAGGCAGTGGTCGTCTTGGAGGTGTGTTTGGGGTCGTTATCATGTTGGAATACTGCCCTGCGGCCCAGTCTCCGAAAGGATCATGCTCTGCTTCAGTATGTCACAGTACATGTTGGCATTCATGGTTCCCTCAATTAACTGTAGCTCCCCAGTGCCGGCAGCACTCATGCAGCCCCAGACCATAACACTCCCACCACCATGCTTGACTGTAGGCAAGACACACTTGTCTTTGTACTCCTCACCTGGTAGCCGCCACACACGCTTGACACAATCTGAACCAAATAAGATTATCTTGTTCTCATCAGACCACAGGACATGGTTCCAGTAATCCATGTCCTTAGTCTGCTGGTCTTCAGCAAACTGTTTGCAGACTTTCTTGTTCATCATCTTCAGAAGAGGCTTCCTTCTGGGACGACAGCCATGCAGACCAATTTGATGCAATGGGCGGCTTATGGTCTGAGCACTGACAGGCTGACCCCCCACCCCTTCAACCTCTGCAGCAATGCTGGCAGCACTCACACATCTATTTCCCAAAGACAACCTCTGAATATGACGATGAGCAAGTGCACTCAACTTCTTTGGTCGACCATGGCGAGGCCTCTTCTGAGTGGAACCTGTCCTGTTAAACCGCTGTATGGTCTTGGCCACCATGCTGCAGCTTAGTTTCAGGGTCTTGGCAATCTGCTTATAGCCTAGGCCATCTTTATGTAGAACAACAATTATTTTTCTCAGATCCTCAGAGAGTTCTTTGGCATGAGGTGCCATGTTGAACTTCCAGTGACCAGTATGAGAGAGTGTGAGAGCGATGACACCAAATTTAACACACCTGCTCCCCATTCACATCCGAGACCTTGTAACACTAATGAGTCACATGACACTGGGGAGGGAAAATGGCTAATTGGGCCCAATATTGACATTTTCACTTAGGGGTGTACTCAATTTTTTGCCAGCGGTTTGGAAATTAATGGCTGTGTGTGTCTGTGTGTGAGTTATTTTGAGGGGACAGCAAATTTAGTGCACTCACTACTCCACATTGTAGCAAAGTGTTGTCAATGTGAGGGGGTGTACTCACTTTTGTGAGATACTGTGTATGAGATATATATATATATATATATATTTGCGCATATAAACATAGTACAAAAGCAGTTGCCTCTTTCTGACAGCTTGTTGATCCCTCACTGAGCATCAGTATTTAATAAACTGCGCATTGTATTACCCACCCTGCTTATCTTGTGTTGCGCATCCATCCATTCTTTTTGTGACTACTTTGCATCACCCACAGCTCTGTAATTCAGCTTTACATAGCTCTGAGTAACTTTGGACCGGTCTGGCTTTCGCACTTGAATATGGCCCGTTTCCACGTCACGAGTTACGCGAACGCCGCCACATCGGCCGGGGGAAAGTCAGTTGTGTGAGCGGAAAGCAGGAATATTCCATCCGATGAAAGACAGTTGTGTGTCCAAGTAGGAATTTTCACTTTGAGGAGTCAACTGTGAAAACAACAACAATGAACAATGAGTTATAAAGGGTATGTTATTTTCATACCGACTGATCCGCAGTCAGTGAGGTTTAACTCCATAGCTTTGCATTTTGTGGCCTACAGGATGTCAGTGTAAGGGTGAAAGCAGCACAGCTAGGAGGAAGAGGTTGCGTAGCTGGATTGCTGTGCCCGTTTCTAAACCAGTGCAGCGTCTTTATCTGCCATCCTGATTACCCTCCAGTACAGTACAGGGCCTTTTTACCTGGGCAATTGTATTACATCTGTAAAAAAGTTTAATGTAATTTGGATTTATAATGTAAAAGTCAATTTGTAATGTAAAAGATTTAACTTCAGGTATGCCTGTTGAGGATCATTTAGCCACAATACTAGTTTCAGCAACCAGAATTTGCCAACTAAAGCCTAAGAATAAAACCCAGCAAGAGGTTCTGCAAGAGACCACTGCAAGACAACGGTATTTTCCCCGATTAATGGTCTGGCGATCATTACTGCTTTCGAAACCATCGATCAAACAAGTCTATTTTTTGTTAATTGCAATTTTTGAAATTATTATTATTATTTTAAACCTTGGAAAATGTATTTAAATGAAACATAATTGACATTGCTCTCTCCCCAATAAAACCCACAGCATCACATGGCACATGGACAGGATTCTCACTGACTCAAAGCGCTGCGTAAACTGTGAGATCAACGCTCAGCGAAGAGATGCCATCCGCTACATACATAAGCTCAGCGTTGAGCGGAAACAGCCCTTGTGTTTACCATAGGCAAGCAAACAAAGGCCAGAGATGTCAAACCAGAAATCAGGGCACGGCTTCACAGATGTTACCAGAAACACTAAGATTCTTCCATCACGGGTAGTGGCGTGGTTAGTGCATGCTACTTTCAGAGTCAGATGCTACTTTGCAGGAGGAAATTCAGCTGAGATTTTTGACATACACACACTGCTGAAACCAAAACACTTCTCTTCAAAGTTACACCTCCCATCTCAGGTGGCTCTGTGCCAGATGTGCAGATGAGCTCACTGATACCCCCACCCCTCCCCACTCACACTTTCTCAGCTCTCTTTCCTTCAGCAACCCCAACCCCAAAAAGCCATAGTTCTACAAAAGTTAATTCAAGTGTTATACAGCTTTCTTTCTCTCAGCAGCAACGACAGTGAGAGACTTCCTGTGAAACCACAACGAGGACCCCCCCAACTTCCGCATTGGATATGAGCTCACCCAGAAACCCCTGCATGTCAGCCTTTATGTGTCTACTGAGCAACATCCTCAAACGAAAGCACTCACACACACATAGTCAGCCGCTATCTGTACCGTTCCTGTGTAGGCGTCTGTGTGTTAACATATTAAAATAAGCACTGTAGAAAGACAGTGGTTGCCATGGGCAAGGCAAACACAGACTGGTTATGTAATGCTGTCTCCGGCCTGCTAGTAAACAGATCCTGAAGTGTAGTGGCGCATATTCAGGCATCAGAGAGCGCTTTGGCTCTACATTAAAGTGGCAGCACTGCTGCCACCACAAGGCCACTAATGAGCTGCTGTCCATGGCTCCATGGGGCTGGAAATTTGTCATCGGACCACAGAAAGGCTTTCAGCTACTTTGTCTTTACCTAACCAACTTTTTAGTCAACCCACCCCCATTGTGCCATTCACAACCTGCCGGTTATTTTACACTCCCCAAATTGACAAGATTACATTTGGTGGAGGGGCTTTTGTTTTGTAGAGCTCCACTATTGAAGAATAATCTTCGCTCATCAGGGTACCGAATACCTAGGTTGAAATGTTAACGCTCTCACTACATTCCCTTTGCTGGAGTGAGACGCTCCATGATTATTTATATTCTCGCAGGCTACCTCTGCATTAATCTACCATCATAATTTTTATTAGGGCACGAAGTAGCTCATTCGAAATGGCTGTCACACCAACGCGCTGCGGACGGAGACCACACTCTGGCCGATCCCCAACCTGCACTGCAGCCAGGCTCAAGCTAAAACGTCAAGGAGGCAGGGAGTAAGATCCCCAGAGCCAGCATTATAGTTTGGCCCGCAGGCCAGCAGTCCTAGCCCTTGAGGGAGCACCAGTCTGTGAGGTGAGCCATCTCCCTATGCATGCTGTGGCTCTCTGGGACTGGGGCTCTCTGGGTCTGTGTTAGCCAGTGTTGCACATATACTACTGACAAACACATGGCGAAACAGTTTCAGTGCAACCATGCACACTTTATTTTGTCTTTCTGCTTGCTAACCCCATCCTGGAGGGACGGTGTAAGGCTGGTGTCTAAAAAAAAAATGCTGTCTGTTTTTACTTTTCACATTATTTCTGTTTGTCTGCTCTTTATTATTAACTTGTGAAAAGCACTTTCTAAATTATCCTGCTACATGAAAATCTCTATATAAATACATTTATTATTACTACTACTACCGAGTACTCTGAACTTAATTCTGTGCAAAATGGCACTAACTAGCATGGTCAGTCAAACCTCCGTCATCTGTTCTGTAGTTTCTATCCATCCACATTACCAAAAAAATTTTTTTTAAATGTAGTCAGGTGTTACTTAAACAACACCAGACTGTATGCCCTTAAAAAGGTAAAACAGCACTCTCAAGAGAATTCAAGCTGGATGAACGGTGTTTCATGGCAAAAAAAAATACATAGTTGGCATCGCAATATCTGGCCAAGATAGCCATATCCTTCAAGAGTATTTTCAGCAAGCCATCTAAAAACCATACAGGGTAAGAGAGGTAAAGGCAATGAGGGACCTGGATAGGAAGCAGAGCTAAAGAATGATTCAGTCCCACCTCAGAGTCACCAGAGAAGGAGATCCACAGCCCAAATCTCATTCTCTAAAACAAGGGCCAAAAGCAGGTCCAGGGTGCCAGGCAGTCAACATGTCTCAAAAGTTGAGGTGGGTGTTGTCCATCTTCTCACGCTCCTGTCTGTAGACTCCTGCGACTCCTCTACCACTAATGGGACTCCATAGCTAGGAGGGCACAAATGGACAGAGATTGGGGCACAGATCACAGATCACAATTCACAACGTGTGAATATTGCTGCCCATCAACAAAAACTGTCCTCCTTCAAACACAGCACAAAACACAAGAGGTGTTAATAACTGTTTCACGTTTATTTTTCTGTGAACCTGACTCAAAACAGCACCTGAGGCTTGCACTAAATAACTGCTTACATAAAAACTGCCCTATAGCACACGGACAAACGCAAAGTAGATCCACCAGGATACTTGCGTCCCTTCTAAATTACATCTAAACAGAATGCCTCAAAACATAATTCCGGGAAACAGGATTTACTTACTAGTATAAGCAATAAACTCCCATGGTTAAATGTTCTGCCGCTAAAAAACAGTTAAGACAACACCTGGGGGAAACTGCAGTCTAATCTTCGCTGTTGCCATGGGCTCTTTAGGAAATCTTGTTATATCATTTTTACAAGTCTGTCAGACCTCCGCAGTCTCTGGTTTTGACCGAAGACCCAGCCCAAGTCACCTGGTGAGACTCCACGTGGTGTAGCAGATTTAATGTGGGTACTGTTTCAAGACTAATCGTTTATCTCAGTCACAACAGCGCTATGGCATAGTCCACAGGAAATGACACTTCTGTAATAGAATTAAATAAATAAATTGACATGTAATACACTTAAATAATGTCTAATAGTAGATCAAACTGTATTTAGTGTCACAGTGATGTAGGTAAAGTGACCGACGGCTCACATCTTGCTAACAACTTAAGCGAAAGCCAGCATTTCAAGGACTTGCATTAAGACAATTTGACGTTTAATAAATATTAATAATTACGCTATTCGCAATTAGCGTGTAACCCAGTCATATTTTTTTGTTCTAATAATCTCCATTGACGACAAACTTTCTGGTTTATGTAGGCTACTCCAAATACTAATGGCTAATAAGTAAGTAGCCTTGACATTGTGAGAATAAGGAAAAAGACATGCTTGCTTGCTTGCTAAACAATATATGAAGTATAATAAAAGCTAAACGGGTGGAGTGACG
>JAOYSI010026827.1:2224-32539 GCA_025775065.1 Hiodon alosoides
TCACAATTTAACACTGAGAGGATTTTAGACTCGGCAGGAAGCCCCAGAGTTTAGCTTCTTCACAATTTAACACTGAGAGGATTTTAGATTCGGCAGGAAGCCCCAGAGTTTAGCTTCTTCACAATTTAACACTGAGAGGATTTTAGACTTGGCAGGAAGCCCCAGAATTCACTGCTGCTTCTTCTTTATTTGTAATGATTTAATTGTTTCATTTCAAATTTACTTTAAATTTGTTTGACTCTTGCAACTCACATTAATACTAAACTACTGTTCTTCCTCAGACACATTTCATGAGGCTTAAATAAAAAATGTTGATGATGCAAAATATGCGCATATAATTGTGATTTTTTTTCCATTTGCATATTTGCCTGTGCATAAGTTCACAGATGAACATCACTTTAGATCCGTAACTTCAGTCCATACTTCTGTGTCTGTGTGTATGTGCAGTTCAGCCGGGGAATAAGGCCGCCGGAGAGCTCGCTGTCACCACTTCAGATAGCCTCCCGGGAGTCTCCACCAAAGAAGCATCGCCCTCCCTACGCCTAAAATAGCTGAAAACTTTCCTGAAGACGGCTCTGGGGTTCCAAATTGCCCCCGGTTTTTAAACAATGTGATACTGAGGTATAACCCTACCTCTGCCAGATCAGATGAGCAGCCACGTTGACAACCGTCTCTTATGGCACTCACATTCCCGATTCCTCCATACATGTTTTGGGGAACATCATATAGTCATGGATGTAAATGTTACCTCTGTCAATAGTCGCAGGGCATGCAATCCATGACAGAACGTAGGATCGAGGCTCAGGTAAGTCAGAGGAAAATAAGCGGTTTCATCCATCTGTTACAAATGTCTGTGCAAATTGGTTGGCATGCTGAGTCTACTGTTGTCTAAGCATTGTGCACTGTTACCAAATGTAGCACTGTGAAAGGAAGAGGGGTAATTATTTGGGGCTAAGCTCCTGCTCAAGCACACATGACTAGCAGTGGGCCCACAGGCACTCATTTCAGCAGGGGGGAAGGTGTGACCCACCAGATGGGGCAGGGAGAAGGGCTTGACATCGACACACATTTCAATTAAAGGCGTAACATGACAAGAGCACGACGGTTAGCAGAGAGTTAGCAGAGTGTTCAGAGTGCGCCGAGGTTGCACCAGACATCAAAGTTCTGTGCTCCCCAAGGGTTTGGGAGAGGTGCACGGCTTTCTCCTGGTTCCCCCCTGCACCAGGGAGCCTCAAATCACTTTGCTGTACCCGCCCACGCAGCGATCTCAGCCTGAGCAGAGATGTGCGCCAGTTCCTAACAAACAGGTGGGTGGAAGCCCTTGGAGATATAAAGATAACGTGACACAAAAAAACGGCACTTTTGAAAATACACATCTTGTAGCCGACATTATGGATTGTTTACAGTACTGAAATGCCCAAGCATTGCCATAGGGTGAGTCTGGAAAAATATCATAGCTTTCAAAAGCACGGTTTTTATTTGAACCAACAACCTTCAGGTTCAAAAAAAAATTTTGTTCCTTTCCTTTAAACTTTTTACAAAAATTTCACATTAAACCACATTCAGCTCATCCAAGCTGAAAAGGATCAGAGTTATGTGAATAAAATTCAATTATGCACACACCTCCTTTTAATATCCCTATATAGAACATAAGAAATCTGCAAGGGCTTAGAAGTGATTGCGTTTTGCTACACACAATAAGATTCCCTATAACTGGATGAAGAGAAGAATTTATTGGAATGTGACAACGATTAAACGGAAAAAGTGATAAGCTGGATCTCGGAAAGTATTAAATACCACTTCAAACACTTTATTTTGACAGACTATCCCTCACCATGGTCTTTTCCTCAAGAACTGAACACAGATTTTCTTAATAACGGCACTCATTTAAAAATTTGTCAAGTGTTAAATGGCCTTTTCACAGTAATCTCCATGGTCACCGGGGGATAGAGTCGCCATAATGACGTGCACGTCAGAAGGCGAGATTTTGCTAGCACCCACCTCAGTAGCATTTTCACCTCAGTAGCTTAAATATCGACACCCAGCTGAATATGACATCCAAACAAACCAATAAAAAAAGCTCAGTTTGTCCAATATAAAATATTACATCTAACCAGAACATTCGGTGCACATTCACAATGTAGGTAGGTTGAACTGTTTTAAATGAAAATTGCAGGGCAATTCAGTTAAGGTCAGTAAAACATAATGAACATCATTCCAGAAACAGGTGGATCAGCTTATTGTAAGCACATAATCTACAAAACATTCCACACAGAGCCAGGTGCAATATTTAACTGAAGGGAAGTATGGTTTAAACCGAGAAGTCTTTATATTGTGGGTTATTATTTTGAAATTTTAAATTGGCTGGATAATAAATTTGATCAATATCTCCTGAAAATTGAACTTTTTTTTGAGCAGTAGTCTTTGGTGGTACTTGTTTTGAACTTGTTGATTTGACTGTCTAACCGTTTCAGGACCGGACACACCTTGGCATGCTACACTGTGTTTGGCCAGCTATCTGACTACAAGTGCTGTCCATGGTCCTTCTGGAAGGAGCCACAAGTTGCACCCAGACACATTTTACTAAGCTCAGAGCTAAGACAGAGAAGCTCGACTTGCTTCTGGCTCTGTATCTGTCTAATAAAGCTCTCTCTGGATCCTATAGGTTCCTGTTTAATTTCCACAGACACAAATATCTCCCTGCAGGGGCAATGCATACCCCAGGGGCAATACAACTGGATAATTGCACAAGCAATTATATTATTAATAATTAAACCAACAAAATATTTTATATTCCAAGTCATAAATATGCCAGGATTGAGGATCCTAGGACTCAATGATACATAATGTATTTTTGTGTTGAATACATTTTGCATAAAAACCACTTGGCAAAAAATGTAAAATGGAAGATTTAAATTTACATAAGTATACTCCTATTTCCTTTAACGGTGTAAAATTTGAGTGTGTTGAGATATTGTGCTTTAGAGAAACACTTTAAAAGCTAGAAGAAAGAGGTTTCCCAGGACTCCCTCACCGGTCCCTAGTGCCTGCAAAGAAAGGAAAATTCTTATTCACATCCATAAAAAAGGCTTCACATCTACATCTCCAGATGCTTTCTAGATGCAAATTCTAGACCAGCGGTGCTAATTTCAGAGTCCTAGGCAGAGTGTTTGCAACACTGAGACCTCCTTACCCAGTGATGGACTATACAGTGAAATGAAAACCATCTTCTCAGAATTGAACCGCGGAGCTGCTCCAGCTGCTACACCTGGGACACGGACTTGGCCTGGGAAATGCTGGCCCTCTCTGGTAACCACAGAGCCTCCACTCCATTCTCCATCGAGAGGGGCACACCTGAACCTCTTCTCGTTTTGTCCCCAGCCGCCAACAACGGCCGATCGAATAGTCTAACTGTTCCTGACAGCTGCTCCTCTGTAATCCCAGGGGCTTCAACTATGCAGAAGATCAGCTTCTGAGATGACCAGTCCTAAACCGCTTGGGAAAAACTTTCATTTAAAGTCTTTCATAACATTGCATCTCTACGGAAATTTCTTCAATGACTCTTTTTTCTGGGCAAAATGTGAATGAGCTTTTAGCAGCCTTTTTACTAAAACTTTTCTCTCCTTTTATTTCAAGTCTAGTGTTGGGGCTGTTCAAAAGCACATGCCCAGACACCCCATGTTGCCTCACAGCACTTGTTTAAGAGAGTTGGTCTTTTGTTGTTAGCCCAAATTTAGCATGAATATATTAATTACAATCAATACAAGCATATAAAGGTTTTATTATGAATGGTTAGTTCAACCATATGCGTGTCAGCTCCATGCAAAACTGGCCATTACTTCCTGAAATTAGTTTGTGAATCACAAGTTTGTGAATCTGCCTTCCAATCTGAATAATACACATTAAATTCACAGAGAACGACAACTTGCATTCCTTGCCGTCAATGTTTTCTTATGTCTTGGATAGATGCTCTGTCATCCGGGTGAAGGCTGGTGAGGTTGGCCAGGTCGTCAGCACCATTTAGAAGATATCAATAAATCACTTAAGCTCTATTCATGAACTGCCATTGAACATTTGGAATGCCTGAGTTTTTATTTTCTATGAATGTCTATCATTCAATCATTTAACTCCTAGTGTTCAACGTGCTGGTGTAAAATTTAATTCCAACCAGAAAGGTCTACAAGATCCATTCTTATTTAGACCTGTACAAGCACATGGACAGATGCGCGTTCATGTAGAACAGATCTGAAGCTGAAGAGAGGGGGGAGAGAGAAAGAAAAGGCTAAGGAGGTTTATTGAGTAGGCTTCTGGTGTTAAAAACTGATATAACCGTATTAAGGGCTTTAAATACGTTTCAATGGCGGCAGCTCCCGTTTATTTTGTGGTCTATTTTTGTTTATTTGGTTTCTTTCAGCTGCACAGCAATATTACAACCATGGCACATCTGTACCCCTGGGTAAGCCACTTCTGCAACAGGACAGAACCATTTATTTGAGCGACCTGGAAAACGGGAGCAGTTCACTTTTCTGAGCACAAAAACGCAGCTTAAGAGTAGCTTTGAATTAGTGCCTTGAAAGTGATATTATTAGCATACGTACGTGGCAATGTTCAGTTTTTCTTCTTCTTATTTTTTTTTTTTGAAAGACTGGGTAAAAAAAAATAGAAACACAATGATCAGATTTTGTGAAACTTTCCACGGAGATTCTCATCTCAGACGCTCTTTATACCAGCCACTTTGAGGACTCCACAGGCATGAAAACCCTGGAGGGCACAAGTCATTGCAGGGGGAAGACTGCAGATGCTCCTAAGTGCAATTCAGGAGCAGTGGACATAAATCTTAGTCATAGTCAATGGTAAAAACAGGGTATGTTTAACATGTCAGCATAGAATGATCACTAAAAAATGTGCTGTGCATTTTTTTGTGTGCAGTGGCTTAACAGAGCATTAGCCAATCAATGCGCATTACCAAAAGAGCATCGTCACCAGAGATAGCATGGCCTTTTCACCAAACGTTTCTGTTATGAATACCACAATATATTTTGTCTATATTAGGAAATTAAGCTAAGTTCCATTGTTCCAAGGGCAATATTTGGGTGGGGGGCGGGGGGAATCATGATGTAAGATCTGTTACACAGGAAAAGCAACAGGCCATGGAAGGTCCTTCATTAAGGTAGCACTTTAACAGAGAGCCTCAGAATGATCTGAAGCATCCCTGCAGGCCAAAGCAGATCCCTCCACCAAGAGCTTCACTTAATGGGGCTGGTAAGCCCAGCAGCCTCAAACGACTGCGAAATGTGGGCCTGACTTCAAAAGAGTGGGCAGTGACAAGCTCATCTGGGACGTGTACAGCCAACACGCATTTACCCATAGATTGTTACATGCCTAATAGGGAGTTTGGGACAGGGAGAAGTCTCGTGGAATAATTTCCAGCTGTTCCAGCAGTTAATTAGCAGTGCATTAGAAGTGAAGGAATTAGAGTGAGATGCCAATTCCAGTCCCTGAATCAGGCGGAGAGAACCAGGCTGCCAGTTAGATTCACACACGAGTGGAAATCTCACTAAAGAATGTATGGCACTTAGGAACATCTGCAGTCTTCCCCCAGCAATGACTTGTGCCCTCCAAAGTGGCTAAGGATGTTATAAGTCAGTGGTCTATCCCTCTTGTGAAAATAGACCTCTTACATCTACTCTAGCTAATTATAATTCCATAGGCCCATGTTCTGTAGTAGCTGAGATCAAATACGTCATGTTAAATTAAGCAGTTCAGCTATGTTTTTTTCATACTGGCAAGAAAACAAGTTGCAAAAATGACAACACACATCTGCTAACCATGCTTCTTCCTTTTGCTTCGCAGGTAGCTGAGTCAGTGAAGGAGCTTGCCCGAGTGCAGACTGAGCCCTATGAGCTGGATGTAGCAGTTATGAATCCAGCTCACATCCTCCGCCGACCGTAACAGGAAGACCCCAGCCCTACAGCACAATCGCTTGGGCTTAGCAGGCCTCCTTGCTCTCAGCGTGGAATCTCTCACACTGGCTGTGCAGTCTGGTGAGGGAAAGAGAGATGTGTGTGGCTGGCCGTTTGCAGGGTTCATTGCAACAACCCAAGATGTTTCAGGGCAGTTACAGATTTCAAATTGGGGAGAAAATACTAAAACAGTAAAACACGGGAACTACTGGATGATAACATTACCCCCGTTGCTACTAGCAGCATTAGTCGGTTTAAATGCAAGCGTCTTTTTTTCGGTTTTCTCTTTTTAGAGTAAAACCTCTAGACTGTTCTTTATAAGGAAAACATTGTTTTTCTTTCTTTGCATCGCTTGGTGGTACATTTGTCAAATTAAAATCTTAAACTGGGGATAACTGTCGAGAGAAAAATTGCAAACAGCATTCATGCTTTTAAGTTGCTTGCATTGAAAGTACCTAATTTAAAAAGTTTATATTTACTAGACTTGAAAATTATACCACGTGCTAAATGATGGTCACCCAGCTCACCACACAGCGGCTTGTTCAAGGGCTTGAGCAGCACCCAAGACTGCGATCCTCCATCTGTGTCCTGTCCCTCTGGAGCTCTCGGCCACAGTGAGCGAATGACATGAGGAAGCTATTCGCTAACCAGTTTATTGGGAGACCAGTATATACACTGATCATTGGCTGGGAACCCCGATCATGAAAAAACCCAGTTCAGACCCAAAATGTTATGTCACCGGTGCTTCTTTTTGTTTCCCAGCTCCAGGAACCAACTAAACTCTTATTTTACCCAAGGGGGCGACATCCTTTTCCATACTTAGCAAGCTTTTCCACAGTCTCTACCTTAAAGCACCCTCAGCAACCAACAGGCATCAGTCTCAAATCTTTTCAGCTGCAATACGGGGCACAACCTCTGGACAATAGTGTGGAAAAATATTCAAATTCTTATCTTAAACCCAGAGGTGATTCTATTGTCCATGGTGAAACCAAGCTCAATTTGCTTCTTCGCGTACAATAGAAAAGACCAGAGCCAGAATGGACCAGTTATTCTTTATAATGAAAGTCATTATTAATGGTGATTTTGAGCTGCGCTGCCTTTGTTAGCTACTCAAGGATGCACTTGACAGAATGCTACCCAGCATGCTTCACTCATCAATAATGTGCCCCCTTGAGTATGCTTTAGCAATTCACAGACAAGACGTTACTGGTCAGCAGGAAGTCACACTGAAGGACACTTTATGAAGTGTATTTTATAAAGGGTGGAAGTTGAAGGTTACAATTTCCTCCTGTATGTGGCTAATTTCTCTGTTTTGAGTAGGCATGTAACTCCTGCTTTCACCATGGTTTGCATAACAGAGAGGAAAACTGTTTGTATTGTCATAATATCAACTGTCTTGTTTTCTGTTTAGCAAAAGTACATCTTATTAATGCTAGCTCTAATGTTCCTGTGATGTTTAATGATAGCATGTAATATAACATACACACACACACACACACACACACACTTTGGCCACTTTGTTAGACATACCATACAGCTCACGAAAAGGGATCCTACAGACAGTGAGTTACGTGTACGTGGCTTGCTATATAAATCAGGCAGACCAGCATCAAGGCACTCAGTAAGCGGCAGTCCAACTCTGTAAGGCCCACAATATGCACAGCCCGTTTCAAAGAATTTCAATTTGATCTCCCGTGGAGGTTCTCCAAGGCTGGAGATCAAGTTTAGCCCCTGGCCACTCTAACTGCAACGTACAGCACCTTGTATGGTAGCCTATTTGCAGTTTTGAAAGGATGTTCATAATAGGGGTAAAAGCAGACTTCTACCTTTGACTCCAATCTTCAGCATGGCCGGACTAAGAAAGTTTGGGCCTCCTTGGCAGGAATGCTTTTTGGACCCCCATGGGCCCACCTCCCACAAAAATAAAAATATGTATGTCCTATGGAGGGAGAGTTAATGAGCCGATCCAGAGAAACCAACTCTCCGTTCTGTACTTGCTTTTAAAGTATTTTTTTTTTACTGCTAGCACCTTAGAGTGTTCTCATTATCCAAACCACATTCACCCGTCTGTCAGTCAGGATTAATGAAGGATTTCAATTTAATGCAACCTGATATGATATTTGCTCTCAGGTAAAGAATTAAGTTTGCTGCAGGAAATAAAATGGCATGGTCCAGCAGGACATATTATATGCATTTGTGACACCACACAATACCAAATTACAATTACAAATGTAATTTAAAATAGATTTTCCACTTTAATTGGCAGCCTGACGATTTTTAAAGAAACCGCACAGAGGATGGTATAATGGAGGCCTTTATCCTTCTAAAATTACACCACCTGCCTGCAGTCTAAAGTTTGCTTATTAAACCTGTCACCTTTTACAGATTTCGCTGGTGTTTATATCTGCAACTTATTTTTTTTATTTTTTTCCCCCCAGCTCAATGTTCCACGGATTCGGAATAAAAAATATTTTGCATTGCATTGCAGCGTAGAAAATAATAGGCTTACCTGTTTTGAACGCAATCAAAACCAATTGTGCAAACTGAAAAAGTTTTTCTTCTTTTGTTCATTTAAAAAAAAAAAAAAAAGTTATCCGGTCGGAAGCTTCTTTAAATTGAGTTGTTGGATTGTTTAATGCATCTAGATTGAAAGTACAACTGTAGCCCTTCTCCACATCCTCGATTTGGTATGGATAACTGCCGCAATGTACCCAATATGAATAGGGACAGTTTAAGTGGGCCATGTTAAACAAATGATTTACCCAATCAGTAACAGTCCAACGCAAAACCAAATTATGTATTTTTTTTTTTAACTATTTTGCATTGTATAAATATATATATATATGTGTGTGTGTGTGTGTGTGTGTATTTAAGACTGTATCTTCCAGTGTAGTATAATAACGCATGACATGACAAATGATCTTTTGTACAAAGAGTGAGTTTAATTTTTCCTGCAAGGGATTTAGCTTCACTTCACAGTCCCACACGCTCTCTTTACCTCTAATCTAGTCGTGCTTTTTCTTATCTATAGTAATTTAAATGTCGCAGGAGCTGAATGATCTTATCCTTTTTTCCGAAAAAAAGAAAAAGAAAATTCCTCTCTGGAGTGCTGATATGACAGAGAATGGCAATGCTGGAAATTAAACCACATAAATCTGTTTACATGTCATGTGCATTTAAGTTAAGCCAAGCGACAGTTTGAATTACAACCCGGAAATAAATGTCTTGCTACAAGGTGCAATTTCCAATTCCATGAATTTCTCTTTGTAATTTCATTTCATCCCGTGCAGGTATTGAAATGTGCTCCATGAACTTTACTCAAAGTTTGTTCCATGAATATGTTCCTTTCAGACTGAAACAGAAATTAAGGGGACTTCTCTTTCATTGCTCCATGTAATTATTTCAAATTTGAGCCCTTAGGGTCATATTATACAGAATGTGATTAAAACCTGAGAAAATGTCTTATCCTCTATATAAAAAGATATGCAGCGAGGCGGCTGACAAATGTTAAGTCATATAGTAGGTTGCTGACCACTGTTAAATATTAGGTGACCCAACTGCATGCCAGACAACCGATAACAGAAATGTCAAAACCTGAGAAAACGAGAAACAGTCATCATGTTCCGTTTCATTTCTGCCATAGGCCATTGTTGGGGTCGACCACAGTGAATGTAGTAATAGGGGCCAACTCTGGTAACATGTCCATAACTTCAAACGTCTCGCCAAACCACCCTGAGTGCCACTCTGAACTCAATCTGTGTCGCCCCCGGTAGAGGAAAAAACTGCTGAAGTTTGATGAATTCAGAAGATAGGTGGTCACAACACATATATTAATTGGCAACCTGCACTTGTACAAACCAAAATGGAGTCACAACACTACCTGACAAATAAATAAAAACATATTTGATACTAATTTACCCCAAGTACAAAACCTCAAACCTGAACTAATTAGCCGACCAGCAGTGGTATGAATATGCAACTAAGCTGTGGACAAATCTAGACTGCCTAAAGATTTGTATTTTTACTCCGTGTTTTTAGCAGTTTTATCTACAGTACTCCATGTCTGTCATAAACAAAAAGAGCCAGATTTTTTTGTAATACTGATGATAGAACAATAGACATTTCAGTTAGGCATATTAGGAGATCTGGGCAGTTATTCTCCTTCTCTACATCTCTATTCTATGCCTTCCACTTACTATAAAGAAAACAGAATTTCGGAAATGGTTCCACTCACTAAAACCAAAAGCAGAATGTATCCACACTGGACATCTCCCTGACAAAGTCAGTTGGTGACAAAAAGTGGCTGAGCACGCAAATGAAAGCAATTAAACTCGGAGTATGCGTGAGACAGTCCTCTTTGCTCCAAACACACCGAACAATGTAAAATCAACGTTTCTTTGTTCAGATTAAAAAGCACTGATGAAATAAAACAAATTACCAGAGTAACGTGATGTATGACAGTGTTATTATTTTCAACAAAACTAGATTTTGGAGCATCTGATGGGTTCGGTTGTTCTGAATGGCATTTTTGGAATGAAGGTTGTTAGGCTGCCTGCTGAGGGAGTAAATATTGCCATGATGGGGTTTCATTACCCATCAACATGAAACTGCTTCAGAGCAGATCTAGCTGCACTGTAGCTGATATAGGCTCATTTTAATTTACATTCGGTGATACCCAAACTGCTTTGCATTCTGTCAGCTGAGCTTCGTTGACAGTATACGATGCTATTCATCCGCAATATCTTTTCACAGTCTGGTTCCGTTTGGGTTACTGCCATTCATGGCCTTCTGCTGTTCTTTTTTTTACAATTTGTTCACAAGGACGCCGCACAAAACACTAGCACCACCGATTGATTGATTGAAAACAGTGCAAAATGTTTCCAACACGACAGTCGGAGGTATCCATGAACCTCAACATGAGTGTCGACACTGCAAAGTCACGGGGTAACAAGAGTCACTCTTCAGGCTCTTCAAAGCCATTAAGGGTCATTAAGGGTCATTAATTGGGCTTATTTTTTTTTTTTTTTTTTTTTATGATAGCACGAAGAAGGACACTTCATGGCACTCAGAGAGAGTTTTTCTGTCTGTGTGCATGAGCCAAGTTTTTAAGTTTTTCACTGTACCTGACTTTTCCATTCTGCCTTAGGAACAACGGTGGGGAAAAAAAGGGAAAAAGACCCAAGGGGAGCGTCTTTACGAGGGCGCAGCATTTCAGTGCAGTTCCATATGTCAGAACAGTGTCCTGACGCCAGTTCCAGCAGGACGCCTCTCAGGAGTGGAGTTTGTTTTAGAGGTGAAGCAGAGCAGGCGCTGTCTGCGTTTTCACGACGCGGGAGCTGCGCGGATTCTGCTCATCAGAGCGACACCACGCATCCTCGCCACGTTGGCTGCCTCACAGACCAGGCGTGCCAAGCTGACGGCTGAGAGAGTAAACCCTGCCGTACCGGCAAAATCCATCGCTCCAAATGACCTGCTTTCCTCTGGGGGTTTTCCACCCTATAACGCAGTCTATTAGAAAATTAAATCAGAGCATTTGTCAGGAGCCACGGGTTCTCAAAAGGAAGTCTGAAGTATTGATGCAGATCAACCTGAGGGCAAATTAATCTGTTTGCCATGCATTTTATATCTTAGCACTGCTCAAAGCAGACTCTTTTTCTTAATCTAGACATGAACACAGGGTCCCGGAGAGGTGAGTCAACCCCTTTCAAAACAGTTGTAGACATATCCATTTATCATAACCTTGTGCCAATGATTCTAATTACTTAGCTCTGAAAAGGCCCAGAATCACATTTGTTTGCATGCGACCGGAGGGCGCACCAAATTAATGTGGCAAACACATTTGGACACCTGTAGTCTCCCATTGACGTGAGTTATTTTATACAAACGCTGTATGAAGTGCATCAGACCATGCAACGGTTTCAATGTTACCTTGCCACACATTCTCCAATTGTCACATGGCAATCACCGCGGAATCATGCTCCACACACAAATTAAGGACTTTCAGTGCCATTAATTCACGTAGGAAATAATATGGTCTCGATATTGTCAATAGCCATGCAGACATCCATTGCAGGCACATCTCAAAATATAAAGCTATTAAACAGATTTGAACAGGCGCAGGTTTCTCTCGTTGCAAAGGGTCGGCGATTACGTAGGTGCTGCTGTTCACAATGCCAGCGATGTTTCTCAGACACAAATAATTCACCGATAAGTATGCTTGTTGGTCAGAATCTGAAACTGTTTCCCTGGATTATAAGTTAGAAAATCCTTGTTTTAGAGACATTTATCATTTATAAATCCTCGAGACATTTATCATTTATTTCCTCTCATGCTGATCCAGAGGCCTAGCCCCAACATTCACCCATCCCTCTATTTTAACCTGTGCATCTGCAGTAACAAAGAATCTCCACAGCAGCTCTTGGAAACCAGGAAACTACAGGGAGCTAGTGACAGACCACAAGTCCCAGAAGGCCCCTGTCTCTTCTAACACAACACTGAGTGGAACCACGCCAGGGAAGAAGCAACCCACCCTAGGGAGACTGCTTCTGCATGAGCAATGCTGTGACTTTTATACCAGGGTACCCCAGGAAAAACAACCTTCTTGAATTATGTGCTTCTTAGTCATTAAGTTATGTGTCTGGCATCAAACTCATTTCCTTTTGGGTTCCCATACACAGTGTATCACAACATTTTGATCCAGTTTTTATCCATGTAATTAAAATGGTATAATACTACTAGAAAATCCTTAAAGGCTCATTTAATTGAGGCAAAGCGGTTTGATCACTGCTTTCAATGATAAATGTAATGCAGTATTTTTATACATTCTGTTTATATGACAAAAGATGAAATTTACATATATCTTCGTATCCGTTATTAAAAGTTCAGGGGTCAAGGGACAGATTGGGATTGTTGCATTAATCTAAGCCAAAATAAATATGAGATTTGTAATGGATAAGGCAATACATAGAGCAGGCATAGCGGGAAAGAAAATGTTAGGGTGTAAATTTCCACCCTAACAGCGGCCTAAAGTTACACTTTGTCTTGTTTTTATTGTGCACAATAGTAAACATTAATGGGGCCGGGAAGGAAGAAATAAAAAAGAGACCAGTGATATTTTAGCCATTGTGCCTTTAAACTTGCATGCAAATCTGTCAACATTTTATAGAAGCCATTTACGCTGAGTAGCAGCAGGTGTAACTTTTGACATCTCGAATGTTTGTTTTAGATTAGTGCATTCACAATCACACAGACACATGTTAATGAGGTTTAACATTCCCCTGCAAACATTAAAGTAGATAGACGTCAATAGGCACCTGACTGCATTTGGTGCTTGCTTTTGTCTGTCACTTTCTAACTAGACCTCCTTACAAAACTCCAGTTACACCCGTCGAAACGCATTAGTTGCTTTGGAAAATGTATCCTTTGATGACTAACCTATGTATACAAAACAGCTGTGGCCCTGAGATGGCCTGAAAGAATGTGGAATGCTTAATTACTCTCACTCTTGACACGCTTGTCCAGTAACAGCGTGTAACATGAGAAAAGAGGCCAATTCAATTGTTTTAAATATAGGCCGCAGATAGTCTCATCCAGATCCACCATCCATCATCGATGGCAAATGTTGCCTTTCTTGGTATGTTGTCAAAATCGACAGTGTTACTGGTAATCCCATTTTTTGACTAACATAGTGGTGACTGGGCCTCCAAGAAGGTCTATGGGATTATTCAGTCCATAACTTCCTGCTATCCCTGTCACTATCCCTGTCACTACTGTGTACTGCCTGTGAAGTTTCAGGGGAATCGTGGGAGTAGTGTCTTACAGTGTGGTTAGTCTCTGTAGGGCAGTCCAGAGGAATCATGTGACTGGCAGTGTGTCAACAAAGCACCTTCTCATCCCTTTACACGTTTGAGCTCTAAGCTTTACGCACCTTCAGTATCAGTATACACTAGCATGGCGAGCATGACAACGGGAATTCATTTTTCATTCATTCATTAATTTAACTCTCTAGGATTCCAAGAGGTCAATATCCCCTATTCCATTTTATTTTTTTATTGGGATCATTTCACAAATTATATGTGGAAACATAAGAAGGCCAGGCATATTCATAGTATCACATACATTTATAGAATATCTCATGTGCAAATCATGCTAGGCTCGAGTTCTTCAAACGGCCATCTCTGAGAATGTGGGAGCAGGGAGCGCGTGATGAAGCAACACTATTAGAGTGATCTGTACTAATAATAAGTATTAACAACGTTCAGGAGGGCCAGAAATTAATCATCACGCTCTGCGTGATATCTCCACGTCACGCTGTCGCAGAAAACATGTAGTGTTCATTTTTTAAACAGTGAAGGCATTCTCTCAAATCCAGGCCAGACCACTGAGTAAAAGTCGTTCTCGCTGTCTGTTGAAGACAGATATTTTGTGCACGGGGGCTGCTATGAGAATAATTGAGGACATTTCCTCCTTGATATACTTGTTATTTCCACAGCACTCTAGTTTGTCTGTAAATTGTAATAGTTGCTTTCTCCCTTTGAGTTGCAGATTTGATAAATCTAGTACTCATGAAATGGAATTGCATTTAAGGGCATTAAGGGCATTAAGGGCTCCAAAGGCAGTCAGGACCCTGACAACTGGTCCCCGAAAATCCATCCCTGTGACAATGCAATTCAATTCAATTATTCATTGCGATACCAACCAAGGTTGTTAGGAATTTGTTGCAGTGCAAACTCTTCAAGGACAAATCACAAACCACACATACAGAATACATCAAAAGGCAGAGTAAAAATCAAAGATACTATAGAAAAGTTTAAAACCTCAACAATCCTTGTCCCAGACTATGCTAAGATTAAAGGATGTATGTAGGCTTCATTTTACAGTTATTTAACACTAAGCTGCCTTTAATAAAATACAGCTGTAATGCAATACAATATGCAGCATGAACTGGACGTGCTGAGACAAGTACATCCACACTGTAAGTGATAAGACTGAAAGACAAGTGCATTCTGAACTGAGTTGGTGTTGGTGTTGGTGTTGGTGTTGCGGAATGTGCGCTTTTAAGAGCCCTCACCCTCTTCTCCGAGGGGATCACTTCAAGAAGGCCATTTGCTGGCTGGGCACGGTCTGATAGAATCTTCATGAACTTACAATGGATACACGTGTTATACCATGGGCACCACACTCTCAAGACACTTTCTGTAATGGGCAGTTGTGCTGCCAAGGCACACGGTGATTGAGAAAGTGAGGACACTCTCAACGATGGCTTTGTAGAATTTAGTCATTGTCACCTGGCAAACCTCAAATTTCTTGAGGTGCCTTAAGATGTTGCAATTTTATGATGTCTGCACAGATGTCTTCCTTACATTTTAGGGGGCCATTTGTTCCTTTATCACCAATGGTCGGAGAACTTCCACAGTCCTCTGTAAGTCCACTACCAGCTCCTTTGTTTTTGGACCTACCATCCTGTTTAAACATTTTACTTTTTAACTAGATGGTACATTTAGCTTATGAACAGGCAAATTGATTCCAAGTACTGAAGACTGAAGGCAGTGAAGGCCCAGGGAAACTGCATCACCAACCAACCTGTTGAATCTGTAAGCAGACTTAAAGGAACCCACCTGAATGCTGGATTTAGCCATCAGCCACTCAAACACTTCCATTATAACCAAAGTCAAGACAACAAGTCTCACTTTACGGCCGAGCTCCTAGGAACAGCAATGATGACAGCAGATTTGAAACTGATTCAGGCTGAATCTTTGGCTGTTGGAGTGACAGGTTGAAGATGGCTGTGAGAACAGGAGCCAACACATCCGCACAATGCTGAGTGTGGCGGTGGAGACTCGGTCCGGACCAGCTGCTTCCCTGATGTTCTGTTTGCTCAGCAGTTTTCTCTAACCTCCTGTTTGTGGATTGCAAAGGATGATAGATAGATAATTGTATCCTGAATGTTTTTAATCTGCAATAACACTCATTAAGCATTTCAGGGAATGAGGGATCAGCGTCGTTGAAAGTTTTCTCTCTAATTAGTCTCTGATTTTTTCCTTTGCCTTAATGCTAAATTAGCATTTAGCTGCTTTGTAAAATGCAATGTCACCACTATTAAAACCATAATTACTCTTGTCCACTAAAACTTTTGCAGAGCTCTGGTTTCCTGTAGCAGTATATAGTCACAGTTTTAGGGGGAAATGCATAAACTCTGATATAAACTGATATAACATGACACTTTGTCAGCCAGCTCATCCAGATTACAAATACAACCCTTTAAAATAATCCACTCGGTGGAGTCTACACAGTCTCGTAAGATTTCCACAGGCATGTCCATTGATGCTCAGTTGTAACATCAGGTTTGGAAGTTTTTCAGCTTTTGTAGGTACCTGGGAAGGAGATAAATCTTGTAACAGAGGGGCGATGGTGAAACGGCGCGATATGCATCTAGTACCTCGGTAGTGCATTTTTTCCCTCTCCTCTCTGAGAAGAAGTTGGTATTCAGCTGACGGTGAGAGACTCCAGCTCTGAGGAGCAGGAGCTTAGTCAGACTCCCAATGTCAGTACACCGCCGTTGGTTCACAAGAAGGCAGACGTGGTAGCGGGGGGGGGGGGGGGTATTGTTTCCGGTGCCGTAGCTGGGACAAGATTATCTTCCCCCACTCCCTTGCTTGATTCCGGTGGGTGTAGGAACATCACGGCTCAACAAAGTCGCTTTAAGATAATTGGAAGTCCATTCCTCTCGCATGCATAGGCATGCATGGTCTAGGCAGTTTTGATTTTATTGGTGTAGGGAAAAAGAAAAAAAAACCCACTGACCTGATTACACTTTTCTTCCTACAATCTCTGGTTTCAACATTTTTAATCAGCTTTGAATTGGATCTTGTTTATTCTGGAAAACTGGCTGTGACATGCAGAGAGGGGAGGCTGGAGCTCTATCTCATGGATTTTATTTAGCGTTTTCTGCACAAAATAATGACATAAACGCCCACAATAAAGGGAAAAACAAACTTTAAGGTATTTTTTACAGGCTTTACAGGTATTTAAAAATATATATTGACTGCAGCAGTCCCAAAACAGGTAACAGAGCCACTTTTTTCTATTGCTAAGATTTACCTTTTTTTTTTGTATGCCACGTACTTGATTACTTGTTTTTAGAAACATTTACAAGCAATTAAATAATATCTCTGCACAGGTGAATTCTGTACCAGGAGCATTTTTCCTCTGTGTGTGTGTCTGTGTCTGAAGTACACTCTACCAGTGCTTGGTAAGTTACACAAGGAATATTTCTATATTTCTTTAAAACTACAGCCTCATATTCACAAAATGTTATTTTTAGTGCTTTGTATGTAGGCACTTGGGTTTTGTTAAAATTGCCATCTTTCCTAAACTATAAGCTATTGAATTACCCACTTTTCATCAGCAAAATAAGTGGTTTGATAACCTCCATGAAATGCTAACAAGATTTATTTAAGGAGGAAAGAAAGCTCTGTGCTCATTCAGCATTCGATGGTGATCCACCAAACAGAGTGGGTTAAATCAGCCAAATTGCAGTCATTATTGTTGAAGAACGCAAAGGTAAAAAGAGTAAACAGTATTTTATCAAACCAATTTTGCAATAAGGACTCCCATGAGGCAAAATTACCGGCCATAAAGAAACATAAAAAAGAATCAGGGATGTTATTCTAGTACATATTTAGCCATAATACTGACAAATTACTTTCTAATGGGCATTAGACTTGCATGTCTCTCAAAATTAACTGAACTGGCCAGCCATCTGGACAAAAATACAGACAGCAAACAGATCTCAGGCAACAAAAAACAAAAACAAAAACCCTCGTAAAGCTCGTAATATCCTACAGAATATACTACACATGACATAAATTACCATATATGGTCCTACATAGAAATGACATCTACTAAATTTTTATCAAAGCAATCTGGCCACAGAGAATGGGTCATGGCAGCTTTATGATATGACGCTATCATGAGATGAATACGTTCCTTTCAATAGGAACAGGAGTTATGCATTACACTGTGCGTCAGAACCGTGACCTTGCTTCTGAGAGAAGAGGTGGGTGAAGAGAGCAATAGCAGTACAGTTAGGGGAGGACACTGTAAAGGAACAGTGGGTATTATTGGTCCTTTGGGTAAGTTCTGGGGAGCACAGACAAAGTCTTCAATTCGCTGCACTCCGCTTGTGGAAGGAAAAAGAGAAACTGTAAGGTTGCCATGTGTAGGAGTTCAGTAAAATGTGTCATAACACCGGGATCATAACAAGGATGTTCAAAAGACGGAAGCCCGCCCAAGCCACATAAACGGAGAGAAAAGTTACACCCAAGGGGTCAGAATTGACGAGGTGGGCTAAAAAGCCTTCCATGCATTGAAATAGTTCAAAGCGCTTTCATTATTGTGTCTGGAAACATTAAACATGACGTTCCCAAGGTAGGAGTAAAGAACAATGCAAAGTTTCGAAACGCTCAAGAAGTTATCCTACATAGATATACAGCTACAAACTATACTGACTTCTTCAAGGGCATCGCTCTCTTAAATTGCGTTTGTTCTATCCCCGAATTTCTGTCACTTTGTGTTTTAAATTACCGGTATGTTTAAAAAAACACTATGTGTAAAAGTCAGACTCCGCAGAAAAGGAAGAAGTTTATTCTTTGGCAGCTGAAACAATCAACGCTATACACAAGGGTGAGCTCAAAAGGAAGAAGCTGCTCGTTCCAAGACAGAAGGAAATTAGCTTGCAGCAGGTCTGTGAAAATCCACACATTGACCGATATACCCTGGGGCGTCAGGCTGCAATGGAAAACAAAGGCCTCTTGACTTCAGTAAAGACATAATGTGCACAGTAGTTACTGTGACTGGGAAGACGCCACGTCGGGTTGAGATTTATGACTATTTTTCCTTTGTGCACAAAGTAACCAAGCAAAAATGAGAACTATCCATCCAATTTAATGTCTTCAGAGAATGAACAAAATTATACGGTGCTAAAAGATTTAAATAATGATATTTAAATTAAATGAAAATAAACTTTTATATTTGGCTGTATGTCGGACCACACTTTACTTATTATTATTATTATTATTATTATTATTATTAATATTGTTTTATTTCCGGTTTAAAGAAGGTCTCTTGGTCAGAAGACGGAAACAGGATTCAATAAGCCCTGTGTCATAAATCAGAACTATAGGCTGATCATAGTTTGCTATGTAGCAGGTGACACCCATACCTGGAGTTGAGAAAATAGTTTTATTCCTTGAGCCAATGTCCTTAGCTCTAAAACCTAATCGTTTCTATTTCCGGGAGCCTTTGTCTCTTCCCTGTGTGGCAGGGAAGGAACCCGGGTTTGATTCCTAGTAAGGGGTCCGTTTTAACCAGAACACATGGTTTACAATAACAAGCCACTGGCCAGAACCCTGACACCAGCACAGGGATTGTGGCGTCAGAATATGACAGAAGCTCGATGCCTGTGCCAACCTCTCTGTCTCAAAGCAGTGAAAGCAGAGTCACACAAAATCATTTTAACGAGACACGTTTGAGTCGTTCACCATTACTGTAGAGTGTTGCCCACACTGGAGGAGCGACAGCATGCTAAATTTCATATGGCAAAATGGAACATTCCTGCTGAAAGTCTTTACAAAGGATTCAGACGATAAATCCTACATACCAAATCATGAGTGAAGGACAGGAATCCTGGTTTGCTTTACATTAAGGAAGGCAGTTATCTTTCCTCCTCGTTAAACATCTTGCATGTGCTTACAGACTACCAGAACCAGAAAGACGGTTCTTCATGCAGTTTGGCATCCTTTCTTTCTGTACAGTCAGCAGACAAGATGATATTAGACTGTGTTTCCTTAAGGGAATGTGTGGAAAAGTGTAGAAAAAAATAATATCGTTTGTAATCAAACTGTACATTTGGTGTATATGGCTGGATGAAGCAGGGGAGATTTGGAGGACTGGATGGGGTGGGAAAGAAAGTCTTTTGGGAGGAGGTGAATCCCATTGATTTTGGAAACTTTTATAAATAGCTGTAACTGCCACGGTGAACTCACATTATTCCCTTAAAAGTTCACAGCTGTACTACCTACCTACCGAATGCAGTTATTATATCACTTTTATTTAGACATACTGAACTAACTGAGTGTGTGAATAACCACAGCACTAAAAAAAAACTACACTAGGTGTAACCAGGTTACTATGCATGTAATGGTGTCATAATACATATCTGTAAAACAGACAGTGTTGTTTAGAAATATGTCCTGCAACCCTCCCGCAGTGTGAGACAAAATCTCCCTCGTCAGAACTGGGATGCTGAGGAGGGGCAAAGCCCACCATGTTTTTACACTGAGTTCTCCTCACTGCCCGGGGACCGTAATCCCCCCCTCCCAACCTACGCTTCACCACCTATCACCGTTTGGGACAGGAAGTACTGAATGGACAGCAAAAGAGCTAAAAGGGTGGTTTTCCCTGGCCGGTTAAGCTGCCTGGGCGAGGCCAAGTGCCCCCACACCCTCTGATTAACTGTAACGCATCGACTCAGTACACTTCAGATGGTTTAAACTGCTTTTAAATGAATAACAAAGCTGAAGAAATGTGTAGCTGGTCCGCAATTAACTTATCAACACATCATTCATGATACATAATACCAATCAATGGTTAACAGGACACGGTTACTTTTTTTTAATATCCCCAGAAATGAATAATTTGATAACACTGCACGCAGATGAAAAATAAAGGACCTTTTTACTTATGCTAATCGCTATCTTACATTACCTAAAAAAAATACATATTATTTTTTTCTTTTTGATTTCATTTTTATTGAGTTGCCTTTTCCAAATGGCCTTGAAGCTGAAGTGACTTTGACTGAGGCATACATATTACATCAGCTCATTAGTCAGAGAGCAGATTAGGTACAGGTAATGAGGTAGTTTAATTTAAGTTTAAAATCCAGAGAGAAAGGAGAGCTACAGAGAGTTTGTGATGCAAATTTGCTAGCTAGTTTTATTTTTTGTTTGTTATTTTTTTAATGCCATGACTATGTTGGCTTTATGAAAACTTAGAGTGAAGATGTGCAAGGTTGTCCAGACTGAGGCAAACTCCCTTAAGATTGTACTGATATTCAGTTTTGCAACCAGTTTTAAATTTATAAACTAGAGCTTGAATTTCACTGTTAGCCCCCTACTCAAAGCCAAGTAACCTTAAGTTAAGCAAAATTATTGATTAGCCAGTCGGTTTGAGTTAATGAGTCTTTTGACGCGCTGCATAAATATTCTCTCAGCGTTTTATGTATTATGTTCATGTCATAATTACTGAATCATTAAAACTGTATTCATTTTGATTATTTTATTAAGACAAAGGTGAATATATACAAAGACATGTTCAATAGGCAGCCCTTTCAATTAAATTTTTTTAAAAGAATTGGTTGGAGTCAAAAAGTGAAAGGGGTAAACCATTTTAAAAATGACCTTTTATGTCTTTTAAAGCCGAGAGATAAACATGGGCAAGGATATTCTGGTATCAAACTTGATCGACAAAGACAAAAATACATAAAAGCCAGCTGAGATGGATGGCTTTTTCCGCCATTATCCTGCAGTATTTCAGGTCCACCCAATAGAACAATTACAAGCCAATGGCGTGCGGCACATTCAGAGCTGATGAAGGCTCCCAGCTGATGAAGTGCATGCAATTCTCAAACCTCGTTAGCGTCCTTATTGACATTGTGTGTGTGTGTTTGCTGGGTTGATTTTCACAAGGCACACCCACGCAGCTGGATTCTGCTGCTGTGGGACCTTTTCATCTCAGACCAACACACGCGTTTTTCCTCAGCGCTTTTGGGGTTTTACCTTTCATCCAATGTGTGTCCAGTTTTAAGCCTTACTTATTCTACCTGACCATTGCATTTAGTTTTTTTTTACACTGATCTGCTTAGTGCATGCTGTTGGTGATCGCTTCTGTGTTACTGTATTAGCATAGCATAACAATTACATTACATGTAGCATCCAAAGTACTGCGTTTAGCTGAACATGATAGAAGATAACTGTAAACGGATACCTGACATGGGAATTTGATGAAAATTAACCAGCAGACTCAGAAAAGCACACAGGCTATTGTACTTCAATGCATAATTATTTTATCTTAGAATTGATTGAAAAGCAACATTCTAGCCTTAAAGTTGGCTCAGCAAGATTCTTATTAGACACCTCACAGAGTGAGATGAAGGGTTGGAACGATTTGAAGTTGATGTTGTTCACTTTGGAGCATACACCTTTCTGCACTGTAGCTACATTTCACACCTGCCCATAGAAATGAAAACATATCGATTGGGGAAGATTCAAACCTTAAAAAGGAACTGAGGTTTCACCCCTAGTGCTAATAAGATTAAGGTACGGTATTATTACGCAATGCATATTTTATTCTCTGTCATATTACAGTTGATGCTTATGGATATGCAGGCACTGTATTGGTATGTAGGATGTGTTGCCATGCTTCAAATAGACAAAATCAGCGCTTTCTCCACAGGCATAAGCAACTGCCTTTAAAGGAGGTGTGTTGGGGGAATAACCAGTCTACGTAAGCCCTAGTTATAGTTATAGCCTATATCTCCTAATAGAGATCAGTGGCGTCTAATACTAAACATGACAGATCACCTGGAATGTTTGCACACATACATAAAGTGCTTATTTACCATTGAGGATTTTCCTGGGCCAAAAAAATATGCCAGCAAATAACTTATTCTAGCAGTGGAAAGCTTGATCACTAAGTTTGCTTGGGTTGTCTTTTAATTTGTCAGTGTAATATTTTTCGCAATATTTTTACAAGTACGTTGTGTAGGGACAGCTTGTACATCGCCTACAATTTCTACATTCATCCACTTATACAGCTGGATATTTTCACCAAACCCATTCAGGTTAAGTACCTTGCCCAACGGTACAACAGCCGGGGTTGGACTTTTGGTTACAAGGTCACCTTAACCACTGCACCACCAGCTGCCCCTCACATTAGACCTAGTGATTGCCTTGGATATTGAAATACCAATACCAGTATTGTCTGACCATTTTCTTAAAACTGTTTGAGACTACTCAAATAACGACTTTTGGCAAACCCAGAGCCTAGGTACTGTATCAATTAGGTACAGGTACCATCGGTCAATAAGAGCCGTTACTGTGGCGGATCTAACATAAGAACTTCCAAAAACACTACCCAACGAAGAGGCACTCGGTAATTTCTTGTCAATTGATGAAATATCAGATGCCTGTTATAACGCACTTCATTAAACTTTAGACACAGTAGCACCCCTGACAAAGAAAAAATAAGCATAGCAAACTCGCCTCGTCGCTAAAATGCCGTTCGACCAAACTGTAGGCATTTTATCTTGTGTGGAAAGGCAGTCTGCTTCATCTCATTATTTCTCTAACCTCATGGTAGCATGGTAGCAAATAAATATAATCTGCGATTCCTTTGAATGCTGTGGCTAAATTTACAAGCAATCACGCTGAGAATATTTCCCAACACCACGCTAGTCTCCTCCCTGTACTTTCTGCACCTATGCTTAAAATAATTACGCATCATTAGAACCATTGTACCATTACCATTGTAAATTACAATTTACCTTTTTTCAGCTAACAGACTGTAACAAAATGCTTGCTGCTAGGAATTCAGGATACTGAATTCACATACTCAGCCTGGTTGTTATGTGCTAACCATATTTTACTTTTATTTTACTTTTTTCCCTCCCCCTCTCCCTAACCTGTGGCCAATTCCTAGAGGGGCATCATCT
Organism: Hiodon alosoides; assembly: GCA_025775065.1. Taxonomy (NCBI): domain Eukaryota; kingdom Metazoa; phylum Chordata; class Actinopteri; order Hiodontiformes; family Hiodontidae; genus Hiodon; species Hiodon alosoides. The sequence continues at coordinate 25,958 of JAOYSI010026827.1, forward strand.
CCAGAGTATTCGTGGCAGCAAGAACCTAGTAAAAAAAAACATCTGTAGTGCACTGTTGGCTATCCCGCTAACATTCTAGACCGCTAAAAATTGCTGAGCTTTCAACTCAGCTCCTCACTGATTACTTAATTAATAATTGATTCTGTATGGGACTACTATTACCCGGTTTTCCAGGATTTCTCTCGACTGCCTGTGGGGTAAGGGATTAATTTCCAGGAAGGTTTTTTTTTTTTTTTCCTGTTTAGCACTTTTTCTGTTTTTTATTTATTTTCAGTTTTTTTTTTCCCCCTGGTATATTCCTTCAAGAAAATGCAATCTGTTCAGCACTTTTTGACAAGTTCTATTTGCAAAAATGCCCTGTAACAAATAAAATGTGATTGATATATTGATCCATTTTCAGTTGAACAGGTACTGTGCAGTTGACTGCCTGCTCCCTACAGGAAATAGGAAGTTATTTGGACCAATGAGGTAATAATTGTGGGTGGGACAAGCCGTCACGGCAGGCCTGTAGTAGAATTAGTGTCTGATAACGCTTCTGGGCAAAGACACAGACGTTTTAACGGACACACTGGTCATGACATTGAGAGCGACCTTTTTTTCTTAACCTTTGCGCACGTCACGCTTGCTGTTAGGGTGTTACTGGGAAATTTTTCATCTCGGTCAGAGTTTCGTCAACCTGTCAGCTGCTAGTGAAACTTTTTCATCTGCCTGATTGCTAACTTTTGGCTTGGAAGACAAGCCTCCTATCCCTGAACCAGCACTAAAAGACATGCTCTATCTCTGTCAGCTGAACATAAGGTTACTGCCACTCAATACACTACTCTTCATAAGCATTCAGAATACAGGATATATATACTTATTTATGTGAGCTATATTTAGGCTGGACCTGGAAGATGGGCCATACTTAGCGGTCAACATTTTGTTGTATGGCCCTTGTCTAAGGCCCAGAGTTATATACCAGATAAAGGTCACAGGAATTACCTCAAGGTTATGTTCCAAGTCACAGAGTGGCTTAAAAGCATTTAAGCGATTCAGAGCGAGATCAATATGTGACTCAGGATGTCAATGACCGAGCCAGCTTCACTCTCCCACTAAAGGGTGAGCCGGGGGCACTGACACTCCGACGCTCATACATTTTATTAACCCGCGGGTTAATCGCTCCAGGACAACTCCAGCGGCTCTCCTGGTTGAGAAAACATCCCCTGGAGACCTCCTGCGGGTCGCTTCTTCGCTGCCGCTGCCGTTCAGTGGAACTCAGAAAGGTGGTGAGAAATCATTTCACAGCCAAAGGAAAAGTACAGTGAATACTGACAAGGTGGTAGGGACGGCAGAGCCAACGAGTTTCCAACAGGACGAAGAACCGCTCTGCTGCTATTGGTACTTTCTGATGAATATCCAGGTACTGCTGAAACAGAGAGGTCCCCAGTTCTTCCAGTCCTCAGTTTCCCTGACTCCTACCTTAAGTTGCGCAGCAACAATCTGGAGCAGCGAATTACGCTCAGTCAATCACTATGTCCCACTTTTGCAACTGCTGCCTTTCTGTCTTTCTGCTAACAACAATATCAATCCCGCAATGTATGTCCAGGTCTGTTTTTGTGTGTGAATTTGAATACAACCACTGCTGTGACTTGTTGGACCTACTTGCTTGAAGTCCAGCAAGGACTCTCATCTGTAAATATTCCCACTCAATACTCTCACCATGAGGGACAATGTTTTCTGCTCCTAGTAGCAGCTTTCGTAGCTTGTTAGCCTGTCCCAGTTCAACAGTACCGTACAGACCGTTTCCTCCTTATTTTTGCCAAAACTGCTGCCTTTTCTTCTCCTGTTGCATAGCACATAGTATTGTCATTAATAGTATAAGTATATATACACAAAATGGTCATTGCTCAATATTTGATTGAGCTCAGAACCTGGTGCAATACAAGGAAGCAAATCATTTCCACAGCTAATCTCCCTTTTTTCAGAGAATTACAAAAGTACGCGCGATTACTCACTGAACAGAGCGGAACCAAGTGCTATCACATCGTCCCGTCTGGGGGGGAAAGTTCCACAGTGGTCCCCTTGCTGTCCTTGCAGCGGAATATGGATAAATAGTGGCGATCGCTGAATTGTTGAAGGAAGCCCACATTTGTATGCCGTGGGTCTCACTCTCACTGATGGATCGAAAGTCCATGACAATTCAATGTTACTGTCCCCAAAGTGGGAGACATGGCTTTGAGGCTTGTACCCAGGAAGACTGTTTTGTATCTGCTATATAAATCTTTTTTTTTTTTTTTTCTTTATTTCAAACATTTTTTTTGGAATGTTTGCAATATTTAAGTGGTAGCCCTGCAGTAAGAAATATCTGGGGGAAACAATTCCCTTGCAGCACTTACTCATAGAAATATATATTAATATCTAGTCTTCCCAGCTGATCCCAGTCTAATTAATTCTCTCATTAATCAGTACTAGGTTTGAGGCGATGGTAACTGAGATGAAGAGCCCTGATGGCTTTGTAAGCAAACAATAATAATAATATTAATAATAATATTTTTTGCAGTACCCTGGTCATTGGCGTGACATTTTAAGAGGATTTCTACTTGGAAATAAAGAAAGGTTCACCAAACGCAGGAATGTGGTTGCTTTTCATTTCTGGACCATTTGTTCAGACATTTGCTATGTGTTCCATCAACGTGTTTCCTTCAGTAATGTCAATTTACATTTCGGCCTATTTAAGCAGAGAAGGGGGATCGTTTTGATTTGAAAATGGCATGTGTTGTCACTGTGTCTCTGTGTTGACAGTCATTTTTTGAGCGTAAACTGAACTACAAAAAATATAATTTAATTTATCCTTACTTCCCTCCCCAAGGCAATGTTTCAGAGCAGAGCTATTCGTGAACCTTCTTTCTGACCAACCCATAGTTTTGGAGCCAGTTTTATTTCTTTGCTTGGTTATGCATATATTTGTTTAAAATAATATTTCTCAGTACAATCACATTTCATTTCAATACGGTCCTATTTTAACTATGATTGAGCCCTCTACGCTCAATTAACTGGAAGTATGGCTGGCCCCGCCACAGACAGGTGTATAGATGAGACAGGATGTAAGGCTGATAAGGATGGGAGACCGGGAAGGCATTTCGTTTTTAAACCACATATCTTTCACACAACTTTTGCTTTGATCATCATTTGACTTGGTATAGAATTGGTCCCTTTGTTCACCGTGCACCCAGTCATCGTTTTCGTTTGGAGTCGTTTGAATCCTGATTGGATTTTGGATGTGCATCTAAGATTTTGCATCGAGTTTTCCCATGGCTATCCAGACACCGCCACACATGGTAAATGCCAGCAAAGCTTTTGTTTGGTTTTGTTTTGGCAAGTGCGACAAAGCCATATTGACAGCAATGTTTCATTGCTGGTGGGATTTCAAAACAATGTTGACAAGAAAGGATTGGACTTGAGGTCATCTGAAGCCCAACACAATCCCCCTGGCCTCAACATGCCACCCTAAAGTCTTTCTAATGTGTCTGCAATGATCAAAAATACAGCCACCAATGCCCTTTATAGGGTTAGTGGATGCATCACTGTGTTTATACAAAGCCTCTCTTTTCACATCCACTTATTCGTGGTTTACAGTTTTTTTTCAGGTGTCAGGGATTAAGCATAATTCATTCTAAAAGAATATTCAGGTGTGCCCTCAACGCTGACCTCTTCCTGCGCCAACAGATCCTCCGTCAAGCGCTGAGAACAGGCACTGACCCCTGATAAGTGAAACGGTGAGAGCACGACGGTCTGCGATCGACACCGGCGAACTCCTCATAACTGAAATTCACTCTCCGATCAAAGGTACGTTTTTAGATAAAGGAGACAACTGAGCTACCGACGCAATGCACTCAGCAGACCGGGCTGATGGGGTGGCAGTGCACGGGGAGAAGGATTAAACACCGGCTGAGCCGTTTTTCTTAGCCCAACATTTTCATTGGGTCAATAGCAATTCAGATCTATGAAGTGGAGCCTTATTGCCAAGAGCGCTTTCATAACTGGCAGGGGAAAAAATTTTGTCTCTGCATTGTCGGCTGAGCAGTTTTCAGGGCACAATGGGTGATCCAGACTTGAATAAATAACCTGCATTAGCCTGCTACTACGCTGGCGGGGATCTTTCCTGTAGAACACTGGAAACATTACTCAAGCAGCTCAGAACCTGGTGCACTTCAGCAACAACTGAAGAATTGACCTTGGACGCATGTAATGCTTTTTTCTCCACTGTCCATAATAATGAAAAGCATTCAAATTAAGATATCTGTTTTCAGCATCTTTGTAAATCGTCCAGCAGTTTCAATCAGATTGCACAACTGATCATGCTGACCTTTGCTTGCTCAGGGGGAAAAAACAGTGATCTCACATTCTTTTTTTTCTGCTGTAGCTTTTTCTGAAGAGGCACACAAACGTCATCGCCAGGCTCTCTAAAAATGTAGCATTTTCTATTTTATGATTTCCACCGATGTCGACAGAGCAGGCTCACCGTCTTCACGGGACTTCTGGATGAAGGCGTCCACGCCGCTCTCGCCGTAGTTGCCCTCGGAGGCCACCGTGGAGACGTAGTTCCAGCGCATGGCCTTGACGATGTCCACCATGGCCTGCGCCTGGTAGGTGTCGGGTGGCACCACCCGGGAGAAGAAGTCGTACCGGCTGTTGTCGCTCAACTCCGGCGCAGTGGAGGCGTAGCTCACCTGCGGAATCTGGGGGGAAAGAAAAGAGGGCGTCCCGGTCAGTCTCAGTCCCCATCGACCGTTCCTCAACAAACCAGTTCAGTGTTCAAATTGAGGCTTTATATATATATATATATATATAAAACAACCCCTTTGCTGGCTAAATTACAGACAGGTGTACTGAACAACAGTGTGACAAAGGAAGTAATACAGTTAACGTGTTTAATGAATGCATCTGCAGATGCAACAAGGCTACATTAAAGCTTAAAAAGTAGCCCGCAATCTGCTCAGATCCATTTCAACTGAGGCTTACAAGGCGCACAATATATACTGGCTGAAGAAAGGAATGAGAATTGCCCGCAGAAGGAGAGCTTCCACTGGGCGCCAAACGGTAGATATTCTAGATGCCAAAAGAATAAAGGATTTGCTGAATTAGTTCAGACTAGAATGTGTGAGAGTGCACAGCAGCAGTGAGAGAAGACAAATTAATGAAACGCAGTTTATGACCTTCTGGGTACTCTGGATATACGATTATTTTAGGAAGTGAATTAATCATAACTGTTCACTGAAAAATTTTATTTCAATTGGTTTTCATACCTCTGGAGATTAATCAGACTTAATAATTCATTTATATTCTCACCGAAAAAAAGTTATTTGACATTTACTGAATGCGCTCATAGCAACAGCTAAGAATTATTTGCTATAGGGCTCGAGGACATATCAAAGGTAACAAAATAGATTGTTTTACATTCCTTTTTTTTTTTTTTTAATTAACAGAGTACACGTTACCAATGAATTTTTGAGACTCATTTCAGTCAATCGGGTTAAATTTAGTGAAGGAAATTTTATTGTTTTCCGAAAGTGGGAAACATAACGTATAAATGCATACCTTGTTTCAATTGCTTCTTGTAAAAATGAAACCTTCTCCTAACCTTGACTCAAGTGCTTAGTCAGTGACATCTTAATGGCCATAGGCATGAATTAATGTTTTATTGGTGCTGAAGAACACTTAAGGATTCACTGCATTTGATGCCCAAACATAAGAGTTTTTTATACCAACCTGATCTCACACTTCCGACTGTACATGCCTCAGAAAACGACCCATGTTTACGTATGCTTGACCAGTGCCCCCACTGGCCGCAAGAAGAAACCGCTAACGCACGATGAGGAGAAGATCACCCTGGACGCTGCTCTGTTGGGATTTACCCCATTGTTTAAGGTTAGGGATAGGGTTAGGATCTGGGGAGGGCAAATAGATCCTAGGACTGAGGAGGAGGAAGTTCACCCCGGGCTGCATCAGCAGGTCCACTCACGGCCGATGGGTGCGCTGTTCAAGTATATATAAAGATATCTGCACAATCGGAACGTTCCTACGTATGGTATAAGATCCGGCAGCTTCTAATCCGTGCTTCTAACAAGTCAGTGTGATCTCTTATCAATATACACTGCAGCGGCCGCTGCTGTTTTAACTTTGCCTCTGCTCCATCCCCACGCCACAAGCAAGGCAGTCGCAGAGTTACAGGACCCGGTCTCAAGCCACACCCCTTCCACGTTTAAATCCCATGAGGTCACGTCCCCTGCCAATGGTTGGTTCCGTCATGACTGAGCCGGCACCCGATTAGCCGGTATGTATAGTCGGAGGCATGCGAGGAAAGCATTTGGCGATGCGCTAGGTCTTTCCCCAATAGAATTGTCACTCCACGCAAAAGCACTTTGAAAATGATCCTGTAGGACAGTGGCAAGTTACGACATAATCTAATAAATTCACCGCAACATTCTGCAGGAATCCAGGCATTCCTATGGGGATATTTTTCCCCGGGCCCCCCCCCCGCGGCCCGGGCCCCCCCCGGCCCCCGCGCCCCGCGGGGGGGGGGGGGGGGGGGGGGGGGGGGGG
>JAOYSI010026837.1:0-32531 GCA_025775065.1 Hiodon alosoides
GTAAAGCGTCTTTGTGACATGGCAACATGTGAAAAGCGCTGTATAAAAATAAAATTGATTGATTGATTGATTGACATTTGCAGGGTCACATCTGCAATCTATGAATAGTACACACAACACTTCAAGTCATAGTGTAGACCCGTAGTGGTCTGGTACAAATACAAATTTTATTGGAGCATTTTACTGTCCCTAATTAGGAGAACCTTCAGAAAAGGCACCAAGGTGAAGCAGTCAGTTGAACTTTCTGATTTCATAAGTGTTTTTATAGAAGAAAGGTCATAATATCCACTGATCTGAAACCCCCTTTCGCCGTTTAATAAAAAACGAGGGCCATCTCCCAGAGTAGGGCAGTTACACAGAGAGCTTATGAGAAGGAAATTGTCTACAGAGCAGGAAAAGACAACTGCAATGCATACACTCTGAATTGCCACCCTCTCCCCGAATGTCCAACCAGTTCTCCTCCAGGAGAGCGAGTGTTGATGCAGGACAGATCACTGCTGACCCCAACCAGCATAGGAGAGATCGGAAGGGGAGTATGATCTCCAGTGTAGTCCTGGCAGCAAGAACCAGAAACAAACCTCCCACAAATAATTTCACTGTTTGCTTTATTCTGTATGTGTCAACCATCATTTTTTCCTGGAGTTTCCTCTGAGGTCAAAGAATAAATTTCCAGTTTTTCCCATTTTGGCACTGGGTTTTCTTTTTTTATTTATTCCCTACGGAAAATTCTGCTCAGTGCTTTGTGACAAATCCTGTTAGTAAAAATGCGCTACAACAAATAAATTTGAAATAATTTGATTGATTTTTGGTCAGTTACTGCTGAAAATAAATACAAAAATAAATCAAGAAAAATTAAGTTTTACAATGTTAGCATGGTTAAAAAGGGTTGGTTCAGTTAAAATAAATAGTTACCCCATGGGACACCATCCCATGCTCGGAAAGTGACTAAACCTTAAAGAGCCCGAAATCAACATCCGCTGCTGTCAAGGCAGCCTCAGTCAGATTTGATGTAGAAAGAAGAAAAGGAGGATTTTATGAAACATTCTTGTATATTGATAGATTTTTTGTGGGCACATTTCAATGAAGGAATGAGAGGTAAAGCCTTGATGAAAAATAACTGGGGGGGGGGGGGGGGGAATTATATTAACATGTTATTATTGTTAAAAACAAGTAACTCATTTATTTGATTGAACACAAGGGGTTTAAAAGACAATGTGAAATGACAAGCTATTTTAATTTTATTTTTTGAAGGCCAGAAGGCCTATTCACTTTCTTACAAGAAGCGCATTCATGTGGTGCCGTTGCCACCTTGTGGTCGAACCAGCAGAGAGTGAGAGTCCTGTTCAGTCATGGTTCTGGAGTGGCTGTCGCATCTATATTTACATGAGAAAACACACCAAATCGAGAGTTTTTTTTTTAAGCAAGACCATTGCTTTATCAAACTGTGAACAACATCATAGACTAGAATCTTCAGGTCTTAAAGAGAGTCATGTTACTACTTGTTAATACACTTCAGTAATACACTCCTCCCTTGCATGATTAGAACTGGGTATTGAACTTGTACTAAAAGTACATATTCAGTTTACTTTTCTTTTATTTTCTACATACTATAATTCCCAATAGTTATAACATAAGTAATAACTAAGAGCTACAGTTATTAACAAATGCTGTGGTATCACTCCTGCTTCAGCTTGTGGGTTTGTTCAGAGTAACGTCTATCAGCCAGCTTATTGATCAGTTTATCTGCAGTCATCAGCCCTGAGGTTGAGGCTATGTCAGGCTGCTGCTGGGTAGCAGTGACTGCAATGCTGTTACTTGCTTCGCTGATGTTGGTGTGCAGGTAGATAACTGGACTGGCAGGTCAGGAACATCAAGCGCTGCTGCATCTGGGTTGCCTCAAATCTGATCAATGTGCTACCCCCACTCCGCATTCTGACCCACTTGGACGTGGTAAGTTCTGGAACCAGTCCAGGAATGTATTACTCCGTTTATCCTCTTCTGTTTTTTCCTATAGTCTCGGACAGCCACTGGTTGCCCCACATTCAGCAGACAGCTTTGCTACTCACATCACTCTGGACACTGGGATTTAATACGTCCAGTCGGGTCCGCAGGTTTCATTTCAACATATGCATAGCTGGTGTGTGGGGTATTCCTATGTGTTCCTATAAGTTAATTGCAATTTTCTTTTGCAGTGTCCCATTTTTCCCTCTTCATTGTGCATAAACTGTGTTTAAGAATCTGCACAAACAGTTCTGCTAAACCATTACATTTTACATTTTACATTTTAGTTTCTTATCAGACGCTTTTATCCAAAGCGACTTACATAGTTTACAATTTCATACGTTTACAGCTGAATATTTTTACTGAAGCAATTCAGGTTAAGGGGAGGGACTTTTGGTCAGAAGCCCGTCACCTTAACCACTACACCACCAGCTGTCGCTATTAGTGGCTCGTGAAATGGGGTCCAAACTGGGGTCCATTGTCACTAACAAGTTGTGGTGGCAATCTAAATCTTTCAGAAGCGATTTTGCGGAAATCAACTTTCGCGAAGCTATTGTTTACTGCAAAACACTTAGAGTGTGCATCTACACAATTCAAAATATTCATAGCATGAATGGTTCATGCAAAAAAGAGAGCCAAAATTGACCGTTAGACATTGCTGAATTGAACCTTGATATAGTGAATAGATCATTTCAGAATGCTACACAATATATTTTGACAGTTAAGGGCACATTTGGGGAATTCAAGCAAGCAACTCCTGGTGATTCAGAGTTTAAGTTACTGTCCAGTGAATGGGAAAGAGTTTATTTATAAAGACGTGGTATTTTTATCTACTTTGGTAGATTTTTCCAAAAGTACACCTGGGTGGGTTTTTTCCTTTTTCACAACCACAGATTTTCAATCTGTAGCCATAGGCAAATGGATAAATCATACCTTTTTTTTAATAAATCAATTAATTTATCATGCAGCATGTAATGATCTATTTTCCAGGACATTGTGAATACAAAGAGTTCAGTTTTCTGGTGAAATAGTACAATCACGGGGTGAACTAAAAGCTAGACCATTTAGAGCCCCTAAGTGACAAGAGCTCATATTTATATTATTTATTAAGAGCTTCATATTTAATTATTTGAAATAATTGTATCTACACCAGTTTCAGTAAGGGATGAAGACAGGGATTTGTTTAATAAAAATATATTGCCAGTACAGATGAATATCTGTGGTTTGTTTGAAAGCAGCAAAGAAAGTCTTTAATAGGGACAACATGGAGATGTACTTGCAGAACAGGGGTAGTTAGGGCAGCCCTAGATTTTTTTGTGACATATGAGGAAGCAAAAGTAATTTAATATGACAAGCTATTGAGCTGTGTAAAAAAACAATACAGTGGCAAAGATGAGAAGTACAGAGGTATGTAAATTTTCAGCCTTTTGATTAATTCAACCTCTCTTGTGTAAGTTTGCGGAGAGCTTTATGAAGTCTGCATTGTTCTTGGCAAGCAACAAGGCACATGGGTGGATGAGCTGCAGTGCACAATAAGTGATAAATGGGATAAAAATACATTCATGGACAGGGTCAAATCTCAGTGACAAATGACTCAGTGTTCTGAAAGAAATTTGGACGTAATCCATCAAAGACATAGGTCACATCATGCGCAACACTATTTTGTTTTATTTTTAAGTGTTAAAACATAGAATTGGTGAATTTATAAATAATTTGTATACTTTGTGCAAAGCCAGAGAGAGAGGATTCTGTAAGAATAATAATATGTAGAAACCAAAAATGCAACTCCCCAACCATGGAACAAAAAGGAAAAAGTCACAGACATCTTCGCTTTTTTTTTGTTTGTTTTTTTCAGATGTCCCTCAGCGTAAATCCAGCATTTTTTATTAAACGATAAGGAAAATGTTTACACAGTGTAACAGTAATTAGAAAAGTAGCCTTATTGATATGAGTTTCACCAAAATGTTAAGCAACAAAGCAATTCTGGTGTTTCATTTGTGCAATTGCATATAAGCATTTGGACATGGATGTATCCATGGTAATGAAGAAATCCAACCAAAGAATTCCCTCTCATGCTGAAGGTATGTATCACAAACGTCGGGTTTACGTCGAGTTTGTAAAGATTCGCCAGTTTACTGACGAATATAGGGTGCAGTGATTCTTGTATGTGGCGCTGGTGGCAAACCTGATGGCAGAATCGTGCAGAACATCAAGCCTCAACCCTTAAATTTTTTTACCATATAAAAAACAAATCAATTGGGTTTTTTGCTTTTTGGTGGGAATACAGATCTGAGAGGGTTAAATAACAAAGCTGAGTTATGTCTGTAGACGACGGTAGGCTCGACACTTATAGGTTAGCAAGAAGGCTTTAAACCTGAGACTCAGACCCAGGCTAATGGCCAGTTTCAAGGCACGCACTGGAAAACACTGCTTAAGCATGATAGTGGAAACAGGGCTATCGGCAGTCTTGGATTGGCAATTAAAGTTTTCTACAGGATCATAGAAAGAAGAAAAGACTGGTACATACATGACATTTAAATGTTTTGTCTGCAAACTCAGAGTTAAAAAATATTCTTACATAACAGAGGTAAGAGTCAAAAACAATTTTTTCATTAAAAGGGGTGTTAAATAATAAGAAATCTCATTTGAATTTCAGTTTTAAAGCCAGACAATCAAAAATAGAAAGAATCCCAATCAAAATGTGTTTACAGGCAAAGGTACCTGGAAAATGCTTGTTAGACCATCTCCTCCTCTTTTATCTTAAAAAAGATATATAAAAGATATAACTGTGATATAATTGTGAGGGAAAGCCTCAGTAATTGTGTTTTCAGCCTCAATTATCAATAGCTTGCTTCTGAATGCAGACTATGAGCGGGATTTTGCCGGTTGAAATCCACATCTTTTGCTGATTGTGACAACACAGTGGCCATTAATCATTTGGAAAGCTGGTGAATTGGACAGGGCTTCTCCGCTTGTCACTGACCAGCATCTCTTATCAGCTTCCCTGGCACCTTCCAGGGATTTGGCACTGAAACGTTTGGGTAGTGTGTAAAAGTGTAAAAGAGAATCTAAATTCTGAAAGCTCTGTTTTTAAAGGAGTCTGTTTATATATCAATATATATTTTTGGCAAAGGCCTATTACTGATTTTATTATTATGTGCTAATTTAGACCACAATTATTAGGTACTAACCTGCCAGACAAAGGCTGAGACCAAATCAAAACCCACTAATGGTTTTTACTAGCGTTTTCTGTCTATGTAAGTATCTTATTTCATTCATTCATAAAAAGGAAACGCTAACAAGCACAATTGTGTGACATGTGATTAGTGGTGGGGCCTTTCACACGCTTGATACTTACTAAAGGACATATGGAGCTGTAATGTGAAACCTGTGACAGTGACGTGATCGCAGCGAAGCAACCCCAAATCTGTTTTCACAAGGATTACATGGGATTGCATTTAACAAACTCTGAAAGTATACAATTGATAAATATAATTTATTGTGAAATATAATTTATCAAATTTCTTAAGAACTGGGAAAAATACGTAGCCCCATACATATTTCAAATCTATATTCTTTTCACGTCACAGCAGTTAGCATGCAAATGAAACCGAAAATAAATAAAATTAATGAAGATTAGTTCATTGTAAACTAAATCGACACACACATTTTTCTGATTTATGTTCCAACATTTTGTTTTCTGTAAGTTTTATTTAAAGAAAAAGTTCATTTACTTTTAAGGTTTTCCATCCAATGTTACATTACCGAAAGGCCCAACAGTTTTTGTTTCGTCCCCGCCTAAGATTAAAATTTCTAACAACGTGGAAGCCTGTCATAGTCCAGATGATGTCACTATATATTACCTAATATTATAACACATTAAACTAACTCACTAAATTATTATTATTTTATTTTTTTGGTATGACATCACTTTTTCCTATCTGGTCAACCGAGGGAAATGAAAACGTCAACTGATGTCTGAACTGTCACATTACCTCGTCTTGGAAGATGTCTTTCAGGCATTTGCTCCCATGCACTGCCCACAATGCACTTCATCACAATGCTAGGCCTACTTGTCACAAATCATTTGAGGGGCTGTATTTAAACCCTAGATCTTCTCCACGGACCCCTATAGCAATAAGAATACACTTGACCCTTTCATCAGAGGAGTGAATTACTTGGAGCCTGCCAGTTAATCCTGTTTGCTTCCTGTTTTGCTTTATAATACCGAGGTGACAGAATAGGGTTTCATTTGTAAACAATGATCTTAAATGATGGTTGCAACTGAAACATGGTTGGTCATAAGTTACCCAGTGTTGAAACCCTGATAATTAGTAGATTGGATCAAACTTTGAAAGATGCACTTAGTACACATACCCCAATAAAGCCCTTTGCACAATTAAAGCCTTTTTTTTTTGCTAAATGGATAGCTGTTTGAGAGCAGTGAGGATATATACAGTGCTGTACATAATGCAGTTTATTTCAAACTGGGTTAAAAATTTTAAATACTATGCACTTCAATAAATTTATTGCAAATGCAATGTAAATTGATTCAGTCGTTTATTGGGTACAGCCTAGTTCACAGTTACAGTGCAGGACACAGTCAGGAATATGAGCAGATGAAAACCTCAGTTGCGTGTTTACACTTTAAAAGTCTATTTTCCTGGCCATCCAACAGTGATACAAAATGAAGTGTTGGTTTCCGACAAAAAGGGGCGACGTCAGAGGCCACTTCTCGTTGGATGAAGAGAAACTGACTTCAGCTTTGTCCATTACATGGTCACTCCCCCCATATATATATATATATATTTCCACTCAGCTTTCATTCACCTTCATAACTTCTCTGTAAGATAACATAGTTCAGATATTATACGGTGCATTACATCAGTTCAAAGAGGTAAATATTCCATCTTTTGGAAACACCACACAGTAACACCTTTATTCAATAACACAAAAATATTCCACACACACAAATACTATGTGTGTACTGTGCAAAAGTCTAAGGCAAATGTAAAATAAAATGATCTAAAGTGAAGATGCTATCAAAAATAATGAAATACAAAGTTTCTAAATATAAAATAAATACTATAAAGGAGAGTAAACAAAAAAATTTAAAAACAAACTCCAAAAAAAATAAATAAATAAAAAAAAATATTTATATATATATTGTTGTGACCACCCTTTGACTTTACAGACAGCCTAGATGATGTTGAGATCAGAGCTCTGTGGAGACCATACCATCATTGGCAGAATTCTTTAAAAAAATTCCTCAAAAAACAAAAAACAAAATTCTACTGATACGTTAATGCATTAATGCCCACTATTAAACTTGAAAGACTACATTTGTGTAAAAAAGCTAGGGTGCTTAAGACTTTTGCACAGTACTGTACATATACACACAAATGGATTGCCTCATTTTAACTACTGCAATTCATTCAGCAAGACAGCAGATAAAGCAAGCATCCACTCACCTTATTTGTTTCAGTGCTTAGCTCCTGCTGGTCCTAGTTTAAAACTGCAAAGTATGTTGGGAGGACAATTTCAGCATTTTACTGCTAGTCATGAAACATTACATTGCTTATTGCCAAAATAAATCCTACTATCCCTCCTTTAAAATAAATGAGTTTTTCTCTAGCATATTGTTTATTTCTTTAGCATATTGTTAAATTATTTATTTATTTTCTAAACAAATGGCAACATGCTTATATAGTATGACCTTGAACATAATATGCCCACTACAGATAGAGCTGTCAATGCAGACAGTAGGCCGTGATTTACTGGAGCAACTTAGGATTCACTCTGACAACCCTTTGGTTGATTCTTTAGTTTACTATGCATTATCCACAATTTAGTAGCCTGAAGTTAACGACTGCCATTCTGTACAAATCAGCCATCCTAAAAATTGCAGCGGACACAGGCATCTCATTCAGTTATGCTTTTATATTAAGCCTTACAGGCATGGACTCAAGAAGGTAGACACCTTCTCAAATGCACAGCTTTCAGAGCCTGGGAGTATCTGTGCTGTTCCTGTTGGGGTAAACCGGGCTTGCTTTTGCTGCTGCTGTCGAGTCAGGGAAATGTGAAGAAGTGGCCCGTGTGGATTGCAAAAAGCCACACGGGAGTCATTTTTAGAACGCTGCTACTTGGGGACTTTCGGCTGGGAGAGGCCACATTCCTGCAGTTTAGTGGCCTCCCAGGGTAGGCAGCTGCCCTGCCTTACTAAGACCCAAATAGATGAACAAATATGTACCCAAAGGTTCAAACGCATCACAAAGACCTCTGGCCAGTTTAAAGTTTATATCTAATTTCAGTTTACTCTAGATTCTAGGTATCCGACAAAGAAGAGGTTAGGCAATCTTTGTGACAGCCTTTCAAAAGCACAAAAATTACAAAGCTTTAAAGAGTCTTACAAACTTCATAGGGTCCAATTAAATTTAAAATCATTGGTCTTCAAGTCTCATTTGCACCAAACCTATGCAAAAACTTTTTGCAAGCCAATGGTGAATTTTGGACCGCGTTTCTAGATGTGCCTCTAGTCAGAATTGCACTTTAAATCACTGTAATACCCTCGAAATCAGTGCCTATACAGTCTTTTGGAGTGGACAACTGATTACCCAGCGAAACCAAGATATTGCTGCTGGGGGTTTCTTATCATAGCAACACTGTCATGTGGTCACAGTAACACTGAGGACAATAAAAATCAATAAGTTGATTGGAAATTATCAGACATGTTACGGGGGAATTTCACCCTAGCTCATTCCACATACATAATCATAACTAATGTTAACGACAGAGTTTGTCATAAATACAAAAAAATCGCCTCTCCACAACCTGACCTGACAACCTGTATATTTTTATTTCACCCAGGTGTTAACTTTCGGGGAAGAGCAGCCAGGACAAGGTCTGATTTATTGTCATAATCCTAACAAATACTGATTGATTCTAGTCAAACAATTCAGGTTTACAGTTGTTGATTTAGTTTCAAAAGTTTGGAGCGGTAACAATTAGCTAGAAAAGCAAGGGTTGGCACTACGCTATCAAGTTGCAATCGAAATACAGGTCTCAGAATGTTAAATGTATAATTTAGTAGCAAATAGATATTGGTAGCCGTTTAGCCAACTAAGCCAGCTACCTAACCTAACAAACAGAAAAATACTTTAACACAGTTTGTTAACAAACTGCAAAAATATGACCCAAAATGGATTTCAGTATAATAAAGTTATGGAGTAGGACTAGGAAGAGTAGGATCCACTGGCCGACACAAGTTGTAATCTTGCAGAGACTAGATAATACTGGTCACCTCTTATATTTAGCAATGAATCCACCCAGAGTCCACCCAGGACATTTTCAACAAAGACAACTGCCACCCTTGTTTACATTATACATAACATTATAGTAACATTTCAGACACATACTGCTACTTTCCTACGCACCTGTATATGTGTAGATTTGGATCTATTTCTTGTCAGCATCTGGAATAACAACCTCTGTTGGAGGAAAATAGATATAGTATTTAGTAGAATTTTTTACTTTAGTAAGGACTAGAAACATTTCTAAATTATGTTCAAATGTAAGATATCAAAGGAACACAAAGATTAAATTCAATTATATTTTTAAATTTAATATTATTTTCAAAAAATTACCATCAACATTAAGTCAACTTTGTCAAAAATAATCTTCTATGTAATATCTAAAACCAAATCTATCATGTAGCATGGTATACAAAACATCTGAGTCTTCAAATTATGCTGCTTTTAGCAGTTTAATCAAGTTATATGACAGCTTGACTCATGACAAAGGAGTGACTTTATACTTCTATAGTAAAAAAACCAAACGGGGAACTTTTTTTGAACACTTGTTTTCTCTTTTTACTCCCTTTCTAAATCAGAGTCCACTTCACTCCTATGTAATATCAATATACAATCAATTAACTGCTGTATACGTACAAAAGAAAAAAATAGATCCCTCTCCTTAATACATAGCAGCAGTCCCCGCCCTCCATACTTACGTTTGACCTCAAGCTTACAGGCCACTATAGCCTCCCCATGGGAGTTTGTGGCCCTACAGGTGTAGACTCCACCATCGAAGCTGCAGGGCTTACGAATCTCTAAGGAGCATACACCCTGATTGCTCATCTGTCGGAACTTGGGGTCATCACCGATTATCATCTGGTTCTTCAGCCACTCAATTTTGGGCTGCAATGGGAATGGGTCAGGTTTTAGAGTCAGTCTTGCACCAGAGACAGCACAGCTGGACTTATTTTTTCAAGTGTGTATGCCTTATGCTTTACAACAGCTTTATATAAAGACAGACATATGTATTTGTTTTGCACCTGAGAAGCCAAAGGGTCTCCTTAGCAGTGAGATTCAGCTAAGCCCTACCCACATCCCTCCCTATCCTTGAGCCAACGTATTAAATCACATTTACGAAGGACGTAGACAATAAACTGCTTATCAGAGCTTTCCCACACAACAGTGTACTTAAATAATCTGCCTGTTCCTTTGAGTGGTGATAAATGAGTGGTGAGCTGGTAAATCACCATCCAAATGTACACTATTAAGTGTAATTTTATTTTTTACAAATAAATTGATTGTGATAGGATACAAATGACAAATGAGGAACCGTCAGTCCATCTAATGGTGTGAACAAACAAGTGCATGTGTACCCAAAAGTATGTGGAGGACCTGGACAACCACTTAATAAGATAAGATAGAGTTTGGATGGCAAAAATAGGCCCCAATGACAGCCACTGGCAACCTCTTTAATTTAAGGAATGCGAGATTCTTTATAAGGCACCAGCGTTAACTCACTTTCACCTCAGTGTTCGGCTCTCTCTTCCCTTTCCCATGGAGCCTCTTAATGCCCATAAGGTTTCAACAGCAAGCCTAATGCATATCTGGAGTTCTCTCTTAGCCTGAACAAATGCTCATGGCACAAGATGTTAAATCCTAAAACAGGCAAGTTCCAGCAAGGCATCCTCAAGTGACAGACAGATAGAAAACAATGTTGAGTTGTTTGGGCAGTGTAATAAGTATTTTGTCCAAGGACTACAACTGTTCAAACTTCTACCTCATACCTAATCAAGCTGATTTTTAGGCAGGTTCCCCTGAACAATCAATCAATCAATCAATTTTATTTTTATACAGCGCTTTTCACATGATGCCATGTCACAAAGATGCTTTACATACAGAAAACTACAGTATGTCCCAGGCCTGACCCCCCAAAAGCATGCCAGTGGCAACAGTGGCAAGGAAAAACTCCCTAGGCTGGCAGGGAGAAACCTTGAGAGGAACCCTGCTTAATGGGGGAGCCCATCCTCTGTTGGCCCGCACTGGGAGCTGAATTAAAGAATTTAAATGTCATGATGTAAATTCCAACAATGCAACTGATTCTTGGTAAATTTGAGAAGCATGATATACATCCATTCTCCGTCCCATGGGCTCTTTCCCATTGACCATCAGTATTTAGGATGTACAGTTAATTTTACCTGTGTTTTATTTATTGTTCACAGTATTTAGTCTAAAAACTGTTTATTTATTTTATATCATACACTGCAGTTACTATAATCACAAACTGACTGCAAAATAGTAAGCAGTGCGGAAGGATTACTCTGCTAAGTCATTTTATGGCATCATGGTGTGTTTCCAAACCTCTTAATCGACATCT
The DNA here is from genome assembly GCA_025775065.1 of Hiodon alosoides. Taxonomy (NCBI): domain Eukaryota; kingdom Metazoa; phylum Chordata; class Actinopteri; order Hiodontiformes; family Hiodontidae; genus Hiodon; species Hiodon alosoides. Next base: position 11,668 of record JAOYSI010026837.1, read on the forward strand.
AACTTGTGGACATTTGTATTATTTATCTCCATATCCAATGACTCAAACGCGCAAGGATAATGTTTCAAGAAAGCAAAGTGGTCGCTGTGGGATGGGGGATGGGGATTTACTTTCTCTGCCCAGGTCAGCTTTCTTCACCCCAGGCATCCAGAGACCTAACTCTTTGCATTCTCTGGCAGAGCCAACGTGAAAATAGTGTATCCTTGTCAAGGGGCCTCACGGCTTAGTTTTATGGTTAAAACAAAACAACAAAAGTCCTCTGGAAGGTTATGTTTTCCCTGCCACAGAGCAAATGTGAGTTTATTTCTTTGTGATGGTATGTGTAGGAATCCATTAAAAAAACATGGAGAGACTACACATACACAGCCAGTGTTAAAAATGATCTTCTGTCCTAGAGTGACCTTGTCTCATGCTTCGTGTAAAGTTTCTCAAACTCAAATTCACACCACTTACAATGACATAACTGTGACCTAACTGTATTCACAATATAAAAAATATCTGTGCAATGGGAAAAGAAAAATGAAACGTATGTAATTAACCCAGTCTCTTGTGCAAGTGCTCCCTGTTTCACTACTGTGAAATGTTGCATGTATACGACCCCATCTCCGTCATCACGGATCAAGCTGCTTTTTCCAATTCAAATCTTCAAAATTCCAAATTCCCCTCCTAAATAATTTAGGTTTTCCCGAGTCAGCTCAATAAATGCCCGCATATAAATCCAGTGAATAACAGAATAATATAAAAATATGCAATATATTTAGTCACTAAGGGTGTGGTTCGTTGGAGACACCCTAGCCCTGCTTCCACACCAATACAGTCTGAAAACTTGAACTTGACTTGAAGGTGGGAAAGTGACAAAAATGTGTTTAACCTAAAAAATGGTAACTAAAATTTTTTTTTACAGTTAAAAATATGTCAATTCACTTTTGCATGCAATGCTTTTAATTTATGTTCTTTATTTTCCTTTTGTCCAATACTTTTGAGCTCAATTTGGCCCAATATGAATGTTTGATAAATTCAATCATACTCAATACTGTCGATTTATGTATTAAAAACAATTCTGCAATTAAAATCTTCCTTTGGTTTGTATTTTATCCAACCACCTGAACACCTACATACAATGGGTGTCAGTCCCCAGCAGCCAGTAGTTTAGATCTCTCAAGGATTAGGAAGGCGTGGCTATCATCAAAGTCTGCATGCATTTAATAGGAATTGACAGTGGTGTAAGACGTGCAAACCGACCAGTGAGACACTTTACTTTACCAGCTACCATCCCATCGGTGTCCGCACCACCTTAGAGTACAGTGTAAGAAGCCACGGAATGGTGTGAAAACCATGTGGGCATTATTAAATCTGTTGACACTATGCAGCACCCCTCCAAGACAGCTTCAGACTGATAGCTTTGGCTTCATCGCTATTTCTGAGCTCCCAAACATGAAACAAGAAAACGAGAGTTTCTAAAAATGCAAAATAAAGGGACAAGACAGCCATACCTTGGGGCTGCCCCGTACTGCGCACAGCAGCTTGGTAGTATAGCCCACGGTGGCGGCCCTGTTGTTGAGGGGCATGGTGAACTTTGGAGCCTCGCTGAAGTCGTGCTCCTGGTACTCTGGTGGCTTGTAGTCGATGCCTGTGAGAAAAGTCAATAACTTCCTAGGTCAAATAGGTTAAGTTCAGGCTACACTGCGAATGCACTTCAAACCGTGCCGGATGCGCCTCGATGAGAGTGCCAGACATGATTTCTATAATTCATACTATATTTTAAATGGTTATTTTTAAATGGTTATGGAGATAAATAAAAAAAAAGAAGCTTAATAATTGACCTGGATCTTAATGCCAAGTCAATTACTTAGCTTGACATCTTAAAAATGTTTACAAAGTGTGACATTTACACTGTAACTAGTATCTTTAACTGGAATGGTTTAGGAGAGAAACATTGAGAACCTGGACAATTTGGTCATTTAGGGGTAATAATTGAATCAAATTATCGATTGAAGGTTTGATTGTGTTGCAACTGAATCTTAATTAACTCCCATTGGTTGAATCTAATCACTAAAGCAAAGTGAAAAGCAAAAAAGCAGTTAAAAAGTTAAAAACAGAGATACATTTTCTGCTTTGACACATCTAGCTGTAGATAGACATATGTGAGCCTATGTAGACTTGTTGAGTCATGACGCTCAAGTCCAAGTTAAGTCACAAGTCATAGGTTTTAAAGTTCAAGTTGAGTTTCAATTTTTTTTATGTCGTCAAGTCTCAGATGTCAGATTTGTGACTTAAGTCGGACTCGAGTCCAAGTCAGGTAACTCGAGTCCACACCTCTGCAGCACTCTGCCACTCACCTGTTTTCTGGACTGTGGCCACCGCCTTTGTGACAGCAGCTTCCTCACTGATGCCGACCTTGTTTTCAGCGAAGACCCTGAAGGAGTAGGAGTTGCCCATGATGAGGTCGGAGACAGTGGCGTTCAGTCTGTGGTAGTGGTCCAAAACAGTGAACCATTCCTACCCCGGGAAAAAAGCATGACATTAACACTGGTTTGGTAACAGAGCATAGGCAGCAATCCAACGCTTGCTGGGATATTAAACAAGGAAAAAAGGAAAAGCATAAAAATAACATGTTGGCCCAGAGAACAAGAACATCATGAAAAGAAAATAATAACCAATAATTTGATTTAAAAACATAGAAAGGACATAATTGTTGCAAAGAGGATTTGTTTCTGAAACCCCCTTTCAACGTTTGTTTTCTTCAATATAAAGACATGTCAGCATTTCGTAATTTTGAAGTGTTGCATTGACATGAATGCTTCCATTGCGGTAAAATATTTTTAAAAGATCTTGAAAGCAGGTGGACCTGTTTTTACACACATGATAATATTTGCCTGAGGACCCAAGACTGAGCATGAATTCCACAGATGTTATTAAACATTTTGTTCAGTTTTTAGTCTATGTGAGTGTGGTTTCCAGGAGCAACCCCATGCCAACTCCAGTTGTGGCTTTTCCGTTTGAAAGTATCCCGGCAGCATGCTGTCCCACACTTGTCCCAGGCAGCTGCCCATCCACAGTCAGTCAGTCAAAATGCAGCCATATGCTGCCCGTCTCAAACAGCCATACAAGCCGAGGAACAAGTGGGGCGGCCTTATACAGAGCTGAAGTGCCTCCCCTAGGTTTCAATTTACAGTCTTGGCAAGAAGCTAAATTAGTCCTAAAGTCACTGTATGACAGTACAGTATGATCCAAGGTCCAACAACATCGGCAATGTCTGGGGCTCTCTTTCCTTTATCTGCCACGGCTGAGGTCGCAGCCAGACAGGCCAGGCTTTGCTCTGTCCCAAAGCAAAGCCTGTTTAAGGTGCAGAGAAATCACCTAATGGACTTAAGATTTTGGTGTGTCTCTTTTTCTGTCTTGATTTGGGTTTAAGTCAAACATGATCCACGTAATGTTCCCGAACTGATAAGCTTGATACGTGTGGCAAACTGTCATAGTAGACGGTTTGTGCTAAGGTCCATCAAGTCTAGAATTATAATATGCTAGAAGGCAACAAGTCAAGTAATTCCTGTCATATCCATTTCATATGAAAAGCTCAGCAGAAAATATTCTAAAATCTTTTCAGCAGTGTGCATTCTAAGCAATAAACAACCCCTTTGTTGGAATGTGCTGCGTTTTGCCTGGTTTTGAGATCTCTTGCAGTGGTGCCAACCCTGCAGAGAGCTACAAGGGTAACAAAGTGTAGTTTTTTTGTATAAAACCTTTGCATGGATGAAAAATGTTCTGAACGAAAAGTCGTTTGCACAATGTAAGGATTCAGTATTAACACCGTTAGCTACCATTAAAATGCTGATTCCATAAGTGCAGGCAGCTGTTGAATGATTTACCACTGAATATTTAAAAACATTACATTGGTAACCAGAATAAGTGATATGGCTAGTTATCCAGTGTTAGCTCGATATCAGTCGTTAGCTCTCACAAACCTGGTGTTCGTACTTCAATTAACTCTCTTAAGTGACTAAGTAATAAAATGAATAATAATAGGAGAAGAAAAACATAATCTTCTTCACTATAACCACCATCATTATGAACCCTCCCCATCAATTTAGGGGAACTCACCCCAGTCTTTTTGTCAGCCTTCTGGACAGTGTAGCCAGTTATTTCTGTGTTTCCATTGTCCTTGGGTGGGGTCCATTCCAAAGCAGCATTGAATCCCCAGGTGTCTACCAGTTTAATGCTAGTAGGGGGGCCAGGCAGCTCTGGAGGGGAACCAATAACTCACTAATCATGGCAAGTAAATCACAATGTAACATAAGGACCCAACCTTTTTGTAACAAAATCTGCGATGAATTGCTACAATCAGTCAGGATAACATTATTTTTCAATGCCCTAATATTTTCCTATCTGAATTGAAGGCTCATGGTGAAAGGTTACATACAGAACAACACCTTCGCTATGATTAAACTGTACTCACCCACAATTTGAATGATTATGGTGGCCTTGTCTTCAAAGCTCTCGACCTTCACGCATATCTCGTATACGCCCGAGTCATCCCTCTCGGCCTTGCGGATGAACAAGATGCTGTCCTTGTCACTGTTACGAACATTAGCCTTCTTTGGATCCAAGGCCTGGCCATCTTTAGTCCAGGACACCACGGGCTTGGGCTTACCCTACAACCATGGGCAGAGTTCCAATGACAGTTACTGTAGAACTCTGGAGTGTTTTATGCAGCTCTGCACTGGAATCTGCACATGAAACTCGTTTAACCTCTAAAAAGACAAAGTGTGTCTCCATCTGAGGCCCTGCAAGTGAGAAGCAAGAAGGGATGACCCTCCTGCAGCACACTTACTTGGAAGGGGATGACCAAGTTGATTTGTTCGCCCACTTTCATGACAAACCTTGATCTCAAGAAACGGGGCATTCGGATTTTGGGGCGATCTGCAGAAAGGAGAGTAACAGAGAATTTTAAAGGACAAGCTCGCCCCACATGCAGGGTATAAATCAACTCTCAAATTGAACCAAATCTATAAAAAGCAAAGAAATTACTATTTTTTAAAACAGGATATTTAGACCGATAGACTGATTTTGTAGCTGAGATTATAATCTCTATATTCTCATCAGTAAAACTGACCTGCCCTGTTGATTTTGATTTCATAATGGGATGAATACTTTTTATTTTTACAGTTTACCATTTACAACTAATGGGAAACAGAGGGTGAGATTTAAAATTACGACACATCTAATACGAGGGGCCTCCCATGCTAGCAGTGGCAGGCCACTAAGACCCTAAATAGACAAGACTCTCATGATGCATTTCTCAGAGGAACACATGTCTGAGGAGCTAAAATTAAACCCTGCACTCAGATACCGCTCTCAGCCCTCTCCAGCAATAATGTATTCTGATGTTTGTCAGTAGGTATCATTTCATAATTTATGGGAGAATGTTGGGAAAGATATGATGTTTACAAACATGTCATGCTGAACAGAGACCAATTAACCCCACACCCGAATTGTTTGGGAAATCAGCAAACAGCTTCAAGACTGAGGGGCTTTATTTTAGTTGACTTACGTCCATATATCAAAGAGTGATTGAAAAACAAATCCTGCTGCAACAAAACTAGACATGTAAGGCAGATTTGCTCAATCAAAGTATGGCAAGTTCTTTTAAAAAGACAGAGCACTCATCCAAGGACACCACGATGAAACAAAACTAAAAATACATTTTTAAAAATCTACTATAATTAAACTATTTTATGTTGCAGACTGCAGGGGAATAAACAAATCTGCATTCTTGGTTTAAACGGAATACTGTTTATCACATAGAGAGGCTGTGAGACTTTATCTCAAGATAAACAACAAGTTTCAGAGCATCAGAGAGATTACTCGACACATGAGACACATCTGCCTCCCCAGTCCCCCCTTCCCTTCAAAATGCCACCCCCCACAATCACTCCGTTAACTTTGTTGCAGTGAGAGAAAACGTCTACTATCTGATCTTTAATTTGTATGTCATAAGTGGGCTGAAGGTTTTAAGCAGCAGAGTTTCTGGAAAAAAAGCCTTCTGGGAAAAACTGCGGGAAGATAAATTTATGCCTGCAACCGTCTTTGTGTCTTGAGTGCTGTGACTGTCCTGGGTGTTTATGTCCATAATTTAATGCTGGTGATAGCCCATGTCAGCAAGCTGTTGAATTTACATATGCACAGCTGCAAAGCTCATTTCAGAGGATGGCACCGGCTGGAGCCAATCCACTTCCTGGGTTTCAAGCCAGACTGCAAGGAGCAGCTGGACATTAAGAGCCCACATGTAGACTCCCATTGGAAGTGTTTCTATATTTACAACTTTAATATGCCAAAGCTAATGAAAGGTAAGTTTTTCAGTATTTGATAGTTAAGACGTGTTTCACACAACGATAATGCTTTAGACTTGATCGGATAGCATAACTCAACATTTTAAGCATCATCTGCAGCTCAAACAGGCTGTAGTGTAGGAAGACACTAATTATGATTGTTAAAGCAAACCACAGTCCTACTCTAGCTTTCTGAGCACTCACCAACCACCTCTTGTACATTGACAGGCTCAGACAGGACAGCCGGGGCGCTGGGTCCCCCGGCATTGACCGCCGACACACGAATGTTCATCTTATCCCCTTTGGTCAGGTTCTTGATCACGTAGCGGGTAGAGAGAGTGAGCTCTGGGTTGGCCACCACCCATTCAGTCACTGCAGGGGTCAAATACATTTGGGTTAGTCTTTTCATAGATAAAGTCTGATACAAATTAAATCAATTGTGTTTTCTTGTTTCATTTACATGTTTTACTCAATGACAGGCCCCAGTGAGGCAAGAGTGTAACTGTCCTAAAGCTATACTAAAATGTTAAATCAAAAAACAAAATTATCGGAGTTATGAAAATTATCACACAACATTCTCTATTTCTCATTCTGAAGCTTCAGTGAATAAATATCCAACTTCAGATTAGGTATGATACTTCTTTAAAGGTAAATTTAAACTGTAAAAATATAGATAAATGTTTTCAGATTCAGTCTCTGGTTTGTATTTAATGCAAAGAAGCAGAATAAGGGATTACCTTTTAATTATGTTTGAGGCAAACCTTACTAAATGTCTAAGGAATCAGTAAAAAGATCAATTTGCCCATATCCTTTTATTTTGTATCGTAATTAAAAAATGAATTTAAAAAAAAAAATGGGTTAAAACCATATTTATTGTGTTAATATTTTACTTTTATGAGCTTATACAACAAATACAAATCTCATCCCAGCAGTATTAGTCATAGGTTAATTTTTGGTACTATTATGCAATTTGTCAATTTTCAGCTGACATCAGCATAAATCCTTGTTCTAAATGTGGAGTCTGAAGATACAGTGACAGGCGTTGAAATCCATCCTTCCTAATAGGGACAGAAGTTAAATAGGAATAAATCTACTCCTGACACATTGGGGACAGGTGCAACTGACCTGACCAAGGCCTGACATATTAATACAATTACACTACTACAATCTGTGCTAGTAATTTATGTTGCTTTTTACCTTGCTGTTGAGGCCATTATGTAATAACTCATTAGAGTAGTTGTCAGGCAATTGGAATATTGGAATATGTTTTAAAATTGGAATTGGAATATGTTTTAAAAGATTATTATCAAGTTTTTTTCTTTTTTCATAATATTTTTAAATGTTTGACAAATAATTAATGTTTTCTTTATGGTTCAATACTGTAGGCTAACTAATATGCAGACCATCCTTCATGTTTAATTGTAATTCCCCTGCCCACCTCCTGCTCAGGTATGATGTGCATACTCCAACTCACTTTGGTCTTTGCAATACTCTACAGTGTATCCATCCAAGCCAGAGTCACCAGTGGTCTCTGGGGGTCTCCATTTGATTGTGACTGAGGTGTCGTTAACATCCTCCACAATCAGATTGAGTGGCTCACTTGTTGGAACTGGATTTCCAACAAGCAAAAAAGGCAGAAAAAAGTTGGGCTCAAAACACAAAGCAATTTATTTTTCATCTGAATTGTTTTTGCAGAAAGTCAAAGACTTCAAGAGTTTGCATAAATTCAGAAAATATATATTTTTTTTTTGCAAAAGGCTCACCCTTCAACCATAATTTACCTGCTCGAGGAGGAGGCGTAGGTGGTCTGGGTTCCTCTGCTGGGGGGGCTTCAACAGCTGCAGCTGTCATTAAGTGCACATTTAAATTATACTTATCAAAAAGTTGATGGAATAACTCTAATTTTTTACATATATATGTAAATACATTACATTACATTAAATACAATACATTCCATCCCATTATTTATACATTAAAATAACTGCCATTATTATCCATATTTAAAGTAGTGGATCGGTTATCATCCTTGGACTGAAAAAAAAAAGTTGGCCGCAGTATTCCCGTTTTTCACCAAATCTGTTAACGGTGACACAAAGCATGTTGTGTCACATACTTATTCTTGGTATAGCCTTTTACCATCTGCAACAGCTGGAGCAGCGTCAGCGGGAGCAGCGTCAGCGGGAGCAACGTCAGCGGGAGCAGCGTCAGCGGGAGCAGCGTCAGCGGGAGCAGCGTCAGGGGCGGCGGTTACGGCTAATAATTATATGTTAAGTAACTTAACAGCAGAAGCATATTCCCTGTCAAGCGACGGCTGATAAACGAAAACGATTAAAAAATCCAGGAAAGACGCCCTTATATATAACTGCTGGTTAAAAATCGGTATCTAAATCTTTCCAACTTTTTGATCAAACATCAAAACGATTCCTGGAATAATAAGTTTACCATCAGTAATCAGGTCAAAAAATAAAAACATTAAAATAATAATAAATAAAAAAATACATTTAAATAATTTTATTTTTTAAATACATTCCACTCCATGATTTATACATTAAATAAATGCCATTATTATCCACATTTAAAGTAGTGGATCGGTTATCATTCTTGGACTGAAAAAAAATGTTGGCCGCAGTTTTCCCGTTTTTCACCAAATCTGTTAACTGTGACACAAAGCATGTTGTGTTGTATTCTTGGTATAGCCGTTTACCATCTGCAGGCGCTTCTGCAACAGCTGGAGAAGCGTCAGCGGGGCAACTGGGTGACGTGCAGGGCGGCGGTTGAGGCTAATAATTATAAATTGTTACTTAACAGCAGAAGCATATCCTCTGTCAAGCGACGGCTGATAAACCAACACGATTTAAAAATCCAGCAAAGACGCCCGCATATATAACTGCTGATTAAAATTTGGCATCTAAATTATTGCTCAGCTCTCCGACTTTTTGATCAAACGTCATAATTATTCCTGTAAATTTACCGTCAGTAAGCATGTCATTGCTAAAGTGCGTAGTTAGGCGCTGATGTGTGATTAATCTCTTTTATATCTCGTATTTTAGTGCATCAAGTGGTTTCTTAACAGCTTTTAGCAGCGGTTAAGTATTAAGTAATAGCCGCTAAATGGGAATATTATTCTTGTTTAAAAAAAAAAAGTCAATGCTTTTGAAAATTATTCAAATAATTATTTTTAGCTATCACACTAATAGCTGTTATCTAAGCGTCTACTGCAGGACGGTGTTAATGTTAAGCATATGATAATGCAAATATTTCACTACATGATAGTTAACTGACTTTGACTGTAGCCTAAGCAGAGAGAAAATAGTCCCAGCACAACCACTTAATTTTGATTTTGTAAAACAAAATAAAAACTTTTCTATTTTAAGACAGGTGAGAAATGTTATCATTATCATTATTATGCACACAATTAATTGAATTCATGTTGACCCGTCCAGGTATAAGTGTCAGCAGATAACGTGAAATTATGTTACTAGGATTACGAGAAATGAATAATATTAAACTGCATATTTCTCAATGCAGACGAGGTGCGTTTTTCTAGAAAAAAAAAACAATAAACAATAATAGAACAATAAAATAAATAAATAATTTTTAAAAATCAGTAAACACCTTTTCTATCTTAATTTAACAGATTATGGTTACTCTTAGTGCACGTTACTTTACCTTCTGCAGGAGGTTGTGTCTCCTCAACTGCTGGAGCTGGTTCAGCAGCAGGGGCAGCCTCCACAGGCGACGCTTCAACTGGAGCGGGTTCAGGCTCGCTCGGTTTCTCCTCAGCCTTGGGGGCTACCTTCTTGGCAGGGTTTTTCTTGATGGGAGCTGGTTTGGCTGGCATGATGCTAGAGTACCCTTTGGGATAGCCAGTCCTATGGATTAAAATGTTCCCATGGGGTTCTCACATTTATATTGCCGGTGAGTTTGTCGTCAAGGGACTCCACCCCTTTATACATTTATATATAGCAACACTCGATCTATGTCAACTCTCCTTTCTTAAAGCATCCGGGTAGTCTTAAGCCGCCAGTCGAGGAACCTCTGAAATGTGCTCAACGTGAGTTTTGAAATTTGACACGCTCGGTCTTTGCCGCTGTATTGACCAGACCAGGCAACAGTACCATATTAGCGAATTTTGAAGTCGCAAATAAGATGATATTTTAATGGTGGATTATGTTATTAGAATATTATTTCCCGTATATAATATAATATTTGTCAAAGGCGTGTCATTTCAAATAGTTACGAAGAATACCGGAGCTTTTTCGAGAGTTTTTTTTATTTTCTTTTTTTCCTTCAGGCAAGTAAATCTGGTACATGGAATAAATGCGTTCGTGTCATTTAACTTTCATTTAACTACATTTTGCGGGATGACCACTTCTGTTTATGAGTAGATAGACTTCCAAAATAACCAAAATGACACGGTGAACCTACTTCCACTGATAAAAGTGACGGTACTTAAAATCGAAATGCATGTTCTACTTAAGACCATCACAGGTCCACATCTAAACAGGTAACGGGGAACCAATCAGAAGTGGGAGTAGTGTGGGACACCTATGCCTGTGTCCTACCTTACAGGCTATTGGTCTTTTGTATCTTCTTGCTAAACTATTGTAAGTAACACGCAACATTTCACTGTGGATAATATCTGTACCATTATCCTAAATTTTGTTATTTCTATGAAGGATTACATCAGGTTAATAAAACAAACTAAATCATTAGCAGACTAACTCACTTGTAGGATATGGTCTACAAGAACATGGAATTTTGAGCGGGAAGCTCTGTAAATAATTGTAAATAAATTTACAATTCACAATAATATGCTGTATAAATATTGTTTCCATCTTCATGCTTCTCACCACTAGCGTAGTGACTGGTCAGACCCCCAACCAGTCACCGTATGTGTGTTGGACATAGAAATGCACAGTAAGTAGCAGTTCACGCACAAAGTGACTATCTCGCTTTAGTTACGAGACTGGACTGGAGACTGGAGTTCTTAGTGTTTACCAATGTTCCTTTCACACCAAGTATCCAAGTAAAATGCATCTCTTTTTCTGATGCACAACACATATTTTGTTTCGCCAGATGCACCTCTTCCTATCCTCCAGCTTAACCAACAGTGCATTGATAGCATCAGGTGACTAGACAAACATGTGTTTGTTGTCTGATAACAGCATGGCTGGAATGTGAACAAATTAATAGAAATGCGTGGGACTGGGGGAACATTACATAATATGTCTGTGGCACGCAGCTGGCAGCCACACCCCCCGCCAGGACAGTAACGGGCAGCAAGGCTGAGGGGGAGGGCACTAATTGCCCTTTAATTGGACCTCGTTGTGGGAGTGGTTCCACTGATAGTTGGCACCGGAGTGTGATTATCATCTCACGCCCAAAAGCCAGAAGAGCTGGCTCAGAGGGAGGAAAAGAGGTTTGTTAGTCAGTTTAAAAAAAAACAAAAAACAAAAATTGTTCCTCCAAAAGGGAGGTTTTTGTTTCTTTTGTTATTCATTTTGTTGTTCATGAGACTATTTGAGATTATCTACAATTATGCCCAATAAAAGGCCTAAACCCTCCCCCAGTACTACTACCGTTCTCGGGCCTAGCACGCCATATGTCATATGAGTTGCAGCATGTCATTCTAGAATGTGATGAAGAAAATATTTGTCCATTCCATCTATTGATGTTGTAGTTTCTGATGTCAGTATGTCTGCCTGGAAAACACACAAATGAGGAGTGTATACGCTTCCTGTATGGCATGACTTTATTGAAACAAATGACCAACAGTAGACAGATGAATTTGATGTAGTTTTAAAAACATGCCAAAATGTACCCCTTGATTTGCATAGGGCTCCCCTAAAGTAACAGTAAAGACGACACCCCTCTTCCTCATGGACGGGACTCTTTGCAGTGATTCTTTAATTTGTGATTGTTGTCGCAGAAATCTCAACTATTTACACTGTTTACAATAGTAACGTCCTGTACAAAATAGGAAGAAAGTTTTACAAGTGATTGTTTAGAAAAAGAAAAATCAGTTTAAGAAATAAAACCAAAATATATAATTGTTAAAAATCCCCAATACAATAAAGTAGGTCATACTAATTTTTGTTCAAAAACACCAAGGTGACATGCATTAACATTTAGAATTGTATAAAATTTGCTCTTCATTTACATTACATACCATGATTCATTTGTATTTAAAAACCTTTTGTAAGGTTTAAGATGCGTATTATGCGACTATTTAGCAACCTGTATTGGCTTCAGGGGTAAGACATTAATTTACAATATATAGGTAGCTTGACCAGTGATGTTTAAGTTTTACATGTAGAGTTGCATTTCCTCTTAAAGAGGAATTAAGATTTAACAACTAGGAGCCATTGAACTAATCAGCCATATAAAATCTTTTAAAAAGTCCATAAAATAAACCCAATTGCAAAAAAGGATTGCATTATCAGACACGTGACCAAAAATAAGCGTCTAACACTTTGTCACTGATAAAGAACCAGAGTCTTTGGCTTGTAAGCCCAAACTGTTTAAGCCAGCTGATAAACGGGTTCACCAGTAGTCTGAACCACTGCAGCATTAAAAGTTGTTTGGGCTGAGCAACTGAAAAGCACTGCCCATATGCAGTGAAATAAGGCCACAGATCCTAGGCATTTTGGTCTTCCACCTACACAGATTTGCTTGGAATCACATAATTTTTGCATGAAAGCTTGGGCAGTCATCTATCTCAAATTACACATTCTAAAAAAGAAATCTGTTGCAAACATAAGTGACTGACAGTGGTGTTTCTTGCAAAGGTAAATAAAAAAAAAGACGGAATCATAACTTGCAAACATTTTTTTCGATTTGACATTTCTATGCTCACTCAGATTTCAGAAAGCCAGTAGAAGTTGCGGTATAGTCCCCAAACACAGTACAACTGCTCCAGCCCAACACACAACACACAGAGGGGGGAAAAAACAACACATAAATTAACAAATGGGCAGAGTTGACAAGACAGAGGATAAAATGGCTTTCAATGCCTGTTCTCTCATACAGAGGTGGTAACTCATTTTGATTTTTCTTTTGACCTTTCATGTCAGTATAGGCTGTGTTTTATCCAGCAAAAAAACTTTTCGGTAACAGTTTGATAACAATTCAGTTATTCACAATGTTACTTTCTAATACAAAGTAAAGAACTACTGCATTTATATGACAACTGAAGCATGTTATAAAAATAACAGCACGGAAACTCTGAAGTAATGTTTCAAAAAGTATGTTGCAAAAAACATTGTTAATGCTCACTATGAGTTCTATAACTGTGGTAGTTTACTGGCGACTTATTACGAGTCATAGTGACTTCAGTTAAACCTACACTGCATGTTAGACAAAAACCTCAGATTCTACATTTTAGTACTTGATATATACAGATGAATTCTAGGATTAAAATGCATTGGTATAAATTCCTAAAAAAAGAAATAGATAAAATTTTCCTTTGCTACAGTGTGTCGGAGGACACCTTTGAGAATTATATAAAGAGAAGAGAAATGAGTTAGTAAGCTAAATCTGAAAAGTAAACCAAGCAAACAAAGATCTGCTAGCGTTTATTGCTTGAAATGGTTTCTCTAAAGACTGCAGCTCTTACTTCTAAACCATAATTTTCCTATAGTGCCGCTGTAGATCATCCAGCTCTGTGATTCGTCATGGCAATTCAGTGACTTTAGAGGAGTAAATTACATGTGCAGCCATTTCTTTTTAATAGGTCTACGGAGAAACATCTGCATTGTTTGACTGTCAGGAAGCTTAACCTACAACCTTGCCATCCTTCCCTCCTCCGTTTCTACTCCCAAATTGGTTCAAACTTACTGCAGTTACACAGTTGGATCAATTGAGATTCAAAGACTTAGGGAGGCAAAAGGCCGTAACCCAATTTACCCAGCTTATTTATTACACCAAATTGCTATTAATGGGGGAAATTTATGCAAGGTTGTAATATTGTCGGTTGAAGCATATTTTGAGAGCACCAGTATCGTCAGGGTTCTAAAGCATACTTTTTCAACTAATGCAATATAAAATCACTACATAAGATATACAAGTATCGCTGTAGTAGATCCACTAGCTCCAAGTATTCAATTAAGCATACAAGTTTTTAGCATGTTAAACAACTGTGATAAATATACATGCAAAACAATGTTTACAGTTGTCAGCTAATTATGAGGTGTTTTCTGGTATATCATTATCAAGGCCATTAGCCAAATTAAAAACTACAGGTTAATCAGGAATAATTTTGTTTTAGTTGCGCCCTTTTGTTTTGACTAAGTGGGAACTCTGCGTAGGATGAGCACATTTTCAGCAGAACTGACGAATATAGACCAATCCAGAAAAGCTGCATCATAGGAAAGAGTAAACACTGCCCCTGCAGAACATTCAGGTTAACTGCACTTTAAAATGCATGCATTGAAAAAGTCCTCCCAAATATCAAATAAATTAAATTAAAACAAAGTGCACTTTTGGCTTTTGTTCAATACGCCTGAAATCGCTGAAAAGGCAGTTGAAGGTTATATGTAGGCCAAGTCTGCAACCTGTGAGGGCAATACTAACTTCTCATTAATTGGACATCTGGAAGTTCTGCATCAGTTACAGTATTGTTGTGTTTTTCTATTGATACAAAAGAAATCAGAGGTTCAGTTAGAAATTCAGGGGAACCTATTGACAGTTTATGCGTTAAGGCCTAAGTTACAGCACCATTTATTTCAGTGTGTTTTTAATATAAATAATTTAATTGCATACCAGTTCGAAAGTTAGTCTTCACAACATGGGCCAGTGAAGGCAAGTATGACACTGCTTTTTTAACACAAGCATTAAAAAGCAATACAGAAGAAAAAAAAAAAAAAAAAAAAAAAACCTGTCCGAATGAATTATGTGAGCGCTGGTATTATGTTATCTGGAGCTCTGTTAAGGTTGAATGTTTATATGAATGAATTATTTCACTGGTAAATTATGAGGTTATGAAGACTAATGAGGTGTAAGAATCGGTTTTCCAATTAGCAGCTGTGTCCTCAAGTGATACACAAACAATGACTCCCAATAAGAATTGTATGACATAAAACATTCTTTGAGACAATTTTGTTTTGAGATTCTTGCAACAATTGCTATGCATTTATAGATTAAATACGTCTTAAAATAAAAGGAAAAAATGTCTATCTGTATCGTAAATGTTATAGGTGAAACCCTGATAGATTTAGTTTTCAACAGTATTGCAAGTTCTACAAGGCGTAGGACAAACTACTTACTTCCAAGTGTTTCTATTCTCTGCAAAGCTTACTATCCCATTGATAGATCAATAAATAACAGCACTAGCCATCCAACATGTTTAGTCTTTAGTTTCCAGGGGGCATTCAAAGCGTGGATTGGAGATTGGGTTCCATTACTGTTTCTTGGTCTGGAGATTCAATGTAATTAGCTGCTTCCTGCAGTTTCAACAGCATGGCTATCTGGGTTGGAAACAGTGATGGAAAGGGCAAATTTCACTACACATAAACACAACAAGCCCAAGGAACACCAACAAAATGTATTTTGTTTTGTGCAGTTCTTGTTTTACAAGCAGGGGCAAACCCTTTTGTCACCTGTATTAAATTGACTATTAACAATAAGGCAAATCTTCAGTAGAGGTTGTGTACAGTAAAGGTTCAGGGCAGGTATTTTCTGGTAATATGGCAACAATATGTTGTTTAGGGTGAGCAAATGTTACAACACTGCTGGCATCATACAATGTCTGAGGAACAACATGGTTAGAAAAAATTGCACTAAAACACAAATTTATACGAGGTACATGACGTTAATAAGTTACTCACCAGAGGGTCGGAGTCCATGAAGCTGGATGGGGTTTCCTTGATGCACTTCTCCTCATTGAATTGTCTAGCGCATCCAGTACCAATGCTCGGAGGTGGCAGATGAAACAACTTGGCCTGGTCCTGCTGGGCACAGGGCCAGGGCAGAGAGCCTCTAACCCACTCCACTGGGTCCTCCCAAACAGCCCTATGACCATGGACCTGTAGCACAAGAGCAGGAGCAGCCTTTTATCAGGTTCTTTTAAGAGAGCTAAATATGTCTTCAGAAGTTGTATGGCAACACACAAGAGGAACTTCCAGAATGGTGCATACAAGACACCTCACCCAAGTGGCCCTCAGAGAACAACCCGTTCCCACTCTTCTGTATGGTTTCAGAGATTACACACCTTAATGCCATCCTTGGCACCCTCCTGCAGGTAGGGGATAATGGAATGGTTCCATAGCTCAATGAACCAGCTGCGGAACTCATCCACGGTGACCGGACAGGACAGGAAGAAACAGGGCCCTGCAGGCACACAGATCTGCACTCACAACTGATCAAGAGAGAGTGGGAGCCTTCATTGTCATTAATTGTCCCCCAAAGCATACAGTCCTCTTCTCTTCAACGTGAACAATAATTACATATTTCTTAGTTGAGACAGCTACCCAGGTACAACTAACAAGGTCATTTCTTTAAGGTGAAGACATTACCCAGCTCAGGGCTTCTAAAATGCTAACAGAAATGCTAATACAATCAGATGCATAAGACACTACTGCATCCAACACTATTGCCTCTACAACCTCACTATATATACAATAATTCTGAAGGGGACAAAGGCCATGAAAACATACTGTCATATTAGTTGTACTTTCCTATGACAGTGCCCTTATAAGAGGGCAACTAAATTGATGTTATAGAAATGATCTTCATTTTCATCCAGTCCTCATAAACATCTGAGGAGGAGGCTGTAAGGCAGTGTTAATAAGAGCATTACCGATGAGGAAGTCAGAGGTGCTGTGTTTCTCCAGGAAGGTGTGCAGGTTATACCAGAGCTTGGGCACCCAGTCCAGCACCCTCAGCAGCTCCTCACTCCTCATACTGCTCTCATTCTCAGCTTCAATCAGCTTCCTGTGCAAGTAGCGCACCAGGAACCCGTTGGCTGGCTCCACGTTGTTGGAGAAGGTCACCATCCTGAGAGCACAGAACAGGGGAAACTCGGTGTCCTAGTCCAGCTAACCAGTCCATTCTTTCCCACAAAGAGTGATATATCTTGGTCCTGGGCAAGATGTCTTAAACTTTACTTTTGTACAATTATACTCTTTTCTACGTGTGCTTTTTTAGTAGACATTTCCCTCTTTTTTTGTCTTAACCCATAAAAGCATGGTACCCTCACCTAAAGCTGAGGTGCAAGCCATGATTTGGAGTCATCTTCACAGTTTGATTAGTTGTTCCAATGATGTACGGGCTGGAAGAAAGATGAAATACAATCGGCACACATTGTATAGATTTGATTTTAAAGCATTGTTAAGTGCTTAACCCCCTTAACGATTTTACATGTTCACACTGTGGCTCACCATTTGTGATATTTGCAGGTTAGGGCACCATTGACCAGCTCACTAACAGATGTAGCGTCACTGATGTCGTCCAGGACAACGACCAATGGGATGTCTTCTGTGCCGGTCTCCCGGTCAATCTTATTGGCTAGGTTGGAGAGGTACAGTTGAAGGTCCTGAGAAGTAAGAAAGAACACCGACATTTTGAGCAAACATACTGCATTAGAAAAATCAAGGCTTTTCACCGGTGTTGAAGCTGGAGGACCCTGTGCCTCTCTAACCTTGCAGGACAGGTGGTGCATGTTGTAGGAGATGGCGACTCTTTTGGCGAGTTCTCGGCCGCTGCGGTCCACCAGGTAATCTGCCAGACGGTAGGTGAGGTAGGTCTTGCCGGTGCCGCTGGGGCCAGACAGGATGAGGCGCCGGTACTTGAGCAGAAGGCTGATGTAGTGCTGCATCATGGGCTTGGGTACGAGTGTCTCAAACACAAGGCTGTCCACGCATTTCTCCTTCAGCCCTGGGCATGAACAAGAGGAAGGCTTTTTTTTTTCTCCCCTCCACAGAAGTACACAAATTGAGTTGATGACTATAAATAGTATAATGTCAAATTGTAACCAATGCAAGATGCCCTGGATAATCTGCTAAACAACCAACTAGTTAACAAGATAATGTTTCAATATATCCATTTTGTAATATGTTCCTGCTTCTATATATTCATATAATCACATATATTTTAACTAATGACATATAATTATGTTAATAATATAATTCATATATTAATTCAAACACCAATTGATATATCCCTGGTATTATCTTAAAATTACTAATAATCACATTGATTTGCATATTATGATTCTATCATTATTGAACGTATTCACATGTATCTGTCCAGTTAAGGAAAATCAGCAGTGACTGAGTGTTAAAGTGCATGAGTCAATGTGTTTAACCAGTAAAAAGGGAAGTTCATGATTTGGTAAAGCCCCAAACTATATTTGTCTAGACTTGTTGGGCTGGTAACAGTATAATGGCGACCTAGTTCTAGAAAAGAGACGGTCACAGCATCATTCCGGACTGATGCCTTCTCACATTAACCTTGCTAGTGCACACATTACCAGTCCAGCTTCAGAAACCAAATGCTTTTTGAGAATTAGGAAAGGGGATAAAGAATGTGAAGGACTAATTTAACACAAAACTAGCCAAAAAAACCACGACAAAAAAAAAAAAAAAAAAGACAGAAAAATAACTGGTGGAGTGACACAAAGTGATTACTCAGATTGATCTCCCTGGGATGGTCTGGACTGAGGGGTTCAATAAAGGCCATTTAAAAACTAAATTGATTCAGCACCATTATTGAAACCACTTCCAGTAATGGGGACGTTATCTACAAGATGGCTTACACTGAAACTAAAATACATAAATTTGTAGCAATTTCGGTTGACTGAAATTTTGAAGTTTGGGAAGGTGCTGCACAACTGACCTTTCAGGGCCACGACAATGCTGAAGGGGCCCTTGGCCATGCAGCACGACAGTTTGGTTTCAGGGGGCTCCGCTCCCAGCACTCTTATCCCGTGACTGACATGGTAGCCGTGGATAGAGTCTGTGGACAGGCCCAAGCTGGAGGTGGGGTCCACCGTGGTGATGTAGTCCTGATTAAAAGCAAACTCACACTCAGTCAAAAAGCTTATTGGTAAGAGGCAGCTGAGGGGTAGTAAAAAAATCCTTTGAGCAAAACATAAACATCAAGCTGAACAAATTGTCCATCTAGCCATACAAACTAAATATTATATTGTGTAAATATCCCTAGATACGATAAACGATATAGATGGACCCGAGACTCACCTGTAAAGTCTGGCTGATGGCAGCGTCCAGCTCAGTCCAGTCAGTTCTCCCGTTGACCTTCACCCAGCCAATGAAGAAGTCCTGCTGTTTCACCTCCTGGACAATGACAGATGGCACAGCTGAAGTGATGGCATCAGCAGCTGATAAACATGCCCGACTTAACTGAAAAGCATGCTTAAAAAAAAAAAAAAAAAAAAAAAAACCTCATTACATTATTAACCATGTCCAACATAATAATGTAAGAAAAATCTTTAAAAAATAAAATAATAATTTATATATATATATATAGATAGATAGACAGACTAAATTACCAAGTTTTTAAAACCTATAAGGGAGTTTCGGAGGAGTAACAAGGTGTCTCACATCTTTGAAGAATTGCTGGTCAGCTATGCGAACCACCACACGCAGACGGACATCGTCCTTTTGAGAGGGAACGCTCAACACAGCCATTGGAGCTATTGGATATTCGTGGAAAGAGAAAGATCAGGGGAGGAAGACATGAGTATTATACCATTTACCATTTTGGTCCAATGATACCAGCCTTCAGGTCAACTTTCAGCTATGACCAAAGAGAAATCCTCAAGGCCCATTATTTGAGATGACTTCCTGTCCTTTATGAAGCACAATCTATATTCTTGATCTTCAGAAAAATCATCAGGCGAGTTGTGGACATCATAGAAGCTACAGATTTCAATGTAAATATACTCAAATATTTTAAAGTAATAAGACCTGTAAGACCAACCTGTATCACTGCACTCATTGAGGCTCAAGCTTAAGGACATTGATTGACGTGGCAACGAGGTCAGCAGTGACGCCATGCCTGATTGCTGGGAGGTGGAGGATGAAAGACTAGTGGTTGGGGCAGAGCCTGTTCCAGTTTTTAGCTGATCATTCTCAGCCTTTAGATTATCCACAGTCATCTGTGGGTGGCAAGGTTGTCAGATACTGGGGTGACTCTGACCCATGTCATGCTTACTAGTTCAGAAATTGTAAAATATTGGTGAAACGTGCAGAAAGAAAAGGAAATATATTTAGACTCTTCTGAAATATCTGCTGCGACTGAGATAAACCCGCACCTGCATGTTGTTCATGGCTTCCTGCAACTGTTCTAGCTGGTGGGCAGAGCTTAATGCTTCCAGGCGAATGTCTGTCAGCTTCATCTCTTTCTCCCAAAGTTCCGTGCGCAGCTCTGACACCACCTTTTCTTCACTTTCAGGTTCCTCAGTGCCCTCAAAGATTCTGTGGAGTGATGCAAATAAACTGATCAATCAATCAATCAATTTTATTTTTATACAGCGCTTTTCACATGTTGCCATGTCACAAAGACGCTTTACATAGA
>JAOYSI010026848.1:0-32522 GCA_025775065.1 Hiodon alosoides
CCACTACACTGTTAATGTGAAGTCTGAGTCGCTAGGGAACTAATAGGATTCATTTTCTGGATTTAATTGCAAACCCGATTAGGGTAGTTTATCTTGGAACTGTCCTGACATTTGTTGCGCTTGATGTCTTCTGCTAATGAAGACAAAAGCTTTTCTTTAAGGCAACATTAAAGAATGTAAAGATAAGACCTTTAAATGTATTAGCTGTCTCCAGGCCAGGCTGGAGGGCCCTGCTGTTTTTATTGCAGCTCGTACCTCAACCACACTTGATTAAAATGAGGCATTGCCTGGAGTTTGGTTAGTTCACAACTTTTTTTCCCTCTGTCTGCTCCTCCCCCCCCCTCCCTTTTTGCTTCCACTTGGGACATCAGAGGCATGTAAGTCAATAAGTTGAGATGTTTCCGCGGTCTCTCCTTGTTTGGCGATGCCTGTTCACCAGCTGTGTGTGAGGGAGGAGTCACGGGATTTTGGAGCGTTGTGCCTCTGAGATCGAGAAGTTCGCAGAAGCTCAGTTTAATCTCTTCTAGACTAATGGTAATGGGGAAATGAGCCACTGTACTGTTGCTTTGCGTTGTTTGCTAAGCAGACGGCACCAAGGTCGCTTCATATTGCTTACGTTAACATTCCGTTGGTGACAGGCGAATTGCTGTGAAGTAACTGGCATTAGCGGTTTTCTGCACACCCAGGTTCCAACCATGTGATTAGCAGCCAGGGCTGGTCAATATATTTACGTTTCCATAACGTGATACCAACACAATGCTTTCGGAATGTCAAAGCATGTTGGCTGATGTGTGTTAGCCGTTTTTCAGCTGGATGGAAGGCGTGCTTTAGCCCTTTAACAGACTCTTATTCCTGTCACCCCCCAGGTACAGACCCTGAATGAGCAGGAGTGGGAGCGGGTGCAGCAGGCCAACGTGTTGGCTAACGTGGCGCATGCCTTCGAGAGTGACATGGACATGTCAGATGTGGAGGACGACCGCGAGACCATCTTCAGCTCCGTGGACTTGCTGTCGCCCGCGGGCCAGGCTGACGCCCAGACGCTGGCCCTTATGCTGCAGGAGCAGCTGGACGCCATTAACAATGAGATCAGGCAAGGCCATTTTCCTGCAGAAAGGTTGTGTATGGAATATTTGCGTTGGATTGCAGACTTCTGGATAGATTCTAATACCAGTAATTTAAATGAAACGAGAGACGGGGAGAAATACATACTCAGATGCTGCGGCCCGACTTTAAACCAAGTTTTAGGTGGCAATGTGTTTTGCTGCTGTTTTTACCCACTTGATTTGCTGCCGACCTGTTCACACTATGACGGGGAGCGCTTTGGCCACCAAATCAGATCTAAACCAGGAAAAAAAAAAAAAAACCAAACTAGTTTCTTTTACTCAAAATTTCCGAATACTCCCTAATGAGTTGTGTTAACCAAAACTTTCAGTTTCATCGTCACTGAAGTAAATGTGATCTGTGATGGTCTTTACGTGTCCTGTGTGTGTGTATATGACGTGGCTCCCCACCTTGCAGGATGATCCAGGAGGAGAAGGAGACCACCACGCAGCGGGCGGAGGAGATCGAGAGCCGGGTGGGCAGCGGGGACAGCCTGGGCGGCCGTTTCCGCTCCCTTAGCTCCATCCCCCCGTCTTTCGCCGGCTCCTCGCCCCCCGGCTCTGGCCACTCCACCCCCCGCCGGGTGCCACGCAGCCCTAACCGAGAGGTGGACCGGATGGGCGTCATGACCCTGGTGAGCCTTCCCAGAGACGGGGGAACCCAGTCGGGTCATGTACTTTAGATTATCCATTGTGCTTATTTTATCTGACACGATTTCTGGAGTTTAGTCCATTTTAAATTGATATTGTCAGTTATGCATGGGGTTAGTTGCAATCGTGGGACAAGTGGCTGTCCCAAAATAAAAAGCGCTACTCAGGGTTACTTGGCTGACATCCTTTTTTATCGGCTAAAGGCTTTTGGTTTTTTGGTTAAATACTTCACGTGCTGTCACTAGCGCAGGGGATCTTCTTGTTTTTGAACTACTCCAAAACCTGCAGATACCTGAAGCATCCCTGAATCTCCGCTCTGTGCCGTTTTATCTGCGGCTTTCATGTTGCTTGGTATTGACTTTGTTTGCATGGCAGGTCATCAGTGTTCATTTGGTAGAATTACACCATTGACACCACTGGTTCTAAAATGTGGTATTTATATATGACTATAGTTTTGTTTCGGTTTTAATTTATTCAGTATCCTAGCTAAAGATACCCCCCTTTATTCCCGTTGCTGCTGTGTAAATTTCCCCTATGCTGCTTAACTCATTTTTGTGTCCCCCAGCACTCCTTCTATGACCCGTTTGTTATCAAGAGCTCCCTATCCCATCAGACAGTAACTTACCTGCCATACCCCTCCGCTAGCTCCACCCCACCATATAGCTATTCGGCGTACTACATTCAGGTACAGCTCACTCCCTGCGACGCTGCGTTCAAGTCTGAGTTTTCATTCGCACCGACGCTCCGTTTCAGAATGTGGCCAGACATCGACCACTCGGCACCGTTTGCAATTAAGCCCTGGTCGCTCGTAGACGCAGCCGTTTCCCCGTCTCGGTGGTCATGTTTTACTTGAAGGTTTGAGTTGAGAAGGTCCATCTCTGAGGCTTATGCGGTCTTAAAATGGTTTTCTTGCTCGTATTTTGGTTTTGTCTGGTGAAGGAAACAAGCAATCAAACATCATCAGATAAGCTCCAGCAAGAAATACCAGGGTTGCATAAGCTTGACTGGTTTAGGGAAAGGTCCGATTTTAGTTTTTGACCCAGCCTCCACTCTTTTACGAAAGAAGCACGCCCACGCCCTTTAAATGTCTCGCATGCGAGCACGGCGGACACAGAGCAAGTCGGAGCTGCTGTTGAGAAGTGGCGGTCTTCGGTGCGAACGGGGATCTCAGACTTGAAGCCAGCGCTGCCGGCTGAAACCAGAGCCCCTGCTCAGCCTGTGTGCTTTCACTATCCCTCCGACCTGGGCTCCGTCTCCTGACGGGATTTACCTGAAAACCTGCAGCCGCCGTGCCGTCGTCCTCTCACGGATTCACTTTTTCACCGCTGTCAGCGTGCTGCGCCCGGGGTCTCGCTTGTGTACCGTGCTTTGCTGATTCATCTTTCCCCCCCCCCCTTCCCGTTTCTCTACTTTTCATGCTTTCCACAGCCTAGTGATTTACGGAAGCACCGTAGGAAGGTAATTGCATGGAATGCGTGGTCCGTAATCAGGAAACACAGCTCCTCCTAGGTTGTGTAAAGTGTAGTCTGGGCTGTTTATCCAGTGTTTACCCTTGCCATTACAATTAACTATATATAATGAATAAAAGTAAATTTTTTGTAGTCAGAACGAGGTATAATAATATTCATAATGTTTTTTTGGAGTGCAAAGTGCGTAGCATCTTCCGCACAAGAATGCTTAGTGTTTCCTAGGAAGTACTCATTTAGTTTTTTAAACTTTATAAATGTTTATAAAAGTGTTATTTCATCTTGCTTGTATATCGTCTCCAGTAAGGAATATGTCCAGAAATGACACAGTGGGCAGCTTTTCTGTAGGATGTTCCTTCATGAATGTCTTAATATAAAAGTCCTACGCTTGATTTACCTTGTGGCTTGCTGCCCTGTTTTTACAATGAAATGAACATTGCCTTGAGTATGAAAAAGACTCAAACGATGAAAGGTTTTATAACGTATGACAGGAGGACTGTAATGCCTGTGCCTGGAGTAATGTGCTTTTAGAGCACTCAATCAAAAAAAGCTTGTTTTTATAAGAGCTGGATTTCCCTTTCTTTAGCCTTATGCTGTGGACTGCTTATACTGATGAACTCTGCAACCCCTTTTCATACTTCCCCAATCTTCTGTGTAGTCTTCGCAGGATGACAAAGCTACAATAAAATGTGAGACCTCACCCCCGTCGACCCCGCGGTCCATTCGACTACACAAGGGTGTCATTCATGCTGCCAGTCACGAAGACCTCAGGGACATCAGGAGGTAAGCGTACCTGCGCCTGCCGAGGGCTGTGTTGTAACCAGAGTTAACACCTGGGGCAGGGGCAGCGCCCGATCACAGATCATTTGTTACACAGTCTGTGCAGGCCAGGTTAAGTTAGAGAAGTGGGAGAAGTCAAGATTTTCTAGACTTTAGCTACCTGTGCTGCCGCCGTGGCTGTGTTCGGAGCCACCCAGCCCCGACCGCCCCTTTTCGTCTGAGCAGCTGTGCAGGCTTCCAGGACGGTCAGGGCAGCAATCCCAGCAGCAGTAACAGCAGCCAGGACTCCCTGAACAAGGCCACCAAGAAGAAGAGCATCAAGTCTTCCATCGGCCGGCTCTTCGGCAAGAAGGAGAAGGGGAGACCGGCTCAGCCTGGCAAAGACTCTGCCAGTCAAGGTTTGCTGACATGTGCCTTTCCACCCACCATGAGGGTACTGAGCCAGCAATCCGTTTTACCAGGCTCATTTTTGATTGCCTCCACCACATCAACCAACATACGGCTGTTAATTTGTTTTGCTTTTAACTGAGAATAAGGTGAAGGGGGTGAAAAGAGTACGGTTTAGTGTAAGACGGAGAGAAATTTTGTCTCATGGCCGCTCACAGCTATGGGGGTCTCGCCACTCAAGTGTCTACTGTGATGTGCTACGTGTCCTGTTCATGGGGAACTGACAAGCATGCTCCATGAGACGGCAGTTAAAAGGAACCTCTCTGTATGCACAGCAGGTACTCCTGAGGGAGAGAACGCTTCCCAGGATGCCCTGGGCCTCAGCAAACTAGGAAGCCAGGGGGAGAAGAAGCGGAAGCTGCAGAAAAAGTGGGTGGTTCTTAATCCTGCAGCGGTGCATCGTGGGTGCACCTTCACTCAGCGTGCTGCGCCTGCGCCGCAAGTGCCCTCTCATTAGATGTGGATTCATTACGCTTCGCCTAATGCATTTTTATCAAGCCTCACTTTCATGTTTCGTTGAGCAGATTTTGATTGTTTTTTTTTTTCTTGGTTAAATACGTCAGTTTAGTTTTAATAATGTTCTGTTTAGTCTTATTTATTCCTGTTTATTGTTGATTTATTTAGATTCTTATTCCTGAATGAATTGATTCGATTTTTTTTATATATAGTCGGTTAATTAATCAAAAGATGATGAACTGCATTGATTTACGCTGAAATGATTACTGAAGACACTTGATCTGTAGTGAAATCATTTTTTTTTCCTCATTTGCTTATGCCGTTGTAGTTAGTTTTTTTGTTTTGCTGATTTTCTTCCCTTTTTATTTCACTCCCTTCCTTTTCATATCATGTAGTCCAAAAACGGGGTAAGTTCACGCATTTTGCTTTTTCTCTCCATTCTGGTGATGGACGCCGCTCTCCTCTCCCTCCATCCTGTCTCCTGGGTGTGTCTGTTTCGACATGGCATGCTTACCCGGCTCGTCTCCATGTTCCGTCCTGGTTTTCATATTCTCCACTGTCAACTAACAATCTCTTTGCCCTTAAGAATTCAAGTTCGCTTGACTGTGATGAATTCATCAAACAAACTCTGTTAAGGAATCCTATTTTAATCACCAAAGTTGTGTGGATCATTTGAATCTGTAATGTTTGCAGCTTTGGTATTGGGATATAAGCGGGGGAAAAGGCTTTGAAAAAGAATGGTCACCTATTGGTTTCTGTAAACAGAATGTAGGAGTTGTGCTGCGTTCTAAAGATCATTGGTTGTCAGGTCTAATTTATGCGCAGGATCTAGAACCTGTCTGGCAGAATCCATTATTAAAGAATATGGTTGGGGGAAAAACCAGGCTTTTTACAGCTGTGAATTGGCTGGTCCAGGTCAGTATTGGGTTTGTTAAATAAGAAGATGCTTTTATAGGTGCACGTCTTTACTAACACTTGGATGAAAGGCTGACAAGCCCTCCAGTAAAGCATTTCTCCATCCTTGCCCTCAGTGATCACCGTGTATACTGGTGTTTGAAATGGGTAACCCTGACAAGTCATTCTCATTTGATTAAAGTGGTACCGTTAAAAAAAAAAAAAAATAATAATAATTTTAAGTAGCAGACGAAAGATAACCGTTTGACTACAAGAAGATTTCTATGGCTGAATACGCATTGCGGTTATCTTTTGTGCAGTCAAGAGCCTAGGTTTTCTCACCACTGGTATTGGCCTACAGTAAATAAGTGTACCGTTGCACAGGTCTCACCTGAGTGCACAGTGAGTGCCCTGGACGGGGGTGGGGAACAGATGCTGATCTGACTGGGCTTGTGCAGCGCTGGGTTTTTTCCCCTCCTCAGTGCGGCGCTAAGAACACGCCGGTACTGCTGCTGCTTCATTCCTTTAGTTTCTCCACCCGCCCTGAAACTACTCAAACCTTTTGTCTTTTCACCCCTGGTTGACTGGTTTATAATGTGGATTATTTGTGATGGGTGCGGTTAGCTGTGTCGGTGCGTGTGGGTTTGCTGCTTTGTTGGGTGTGCGGTTAGCTGTGTTGGTGCGTGTGGGTTGGGTGTGCGGTTAGCTGTGTTGGTGCGTGTGGGTTGG
Source organism: Hiodon alosoides (assembly GCA_025775065.1). Taxonomy (NCBI): domain Eukaryota; kingdom Metazoa; phylum Chordata; class Actinopteri; order Hiodontiformes; family Hiodontidae; genus Hiodon; species Hiodon alosoides. Next base: position 6,524 of record JAOYSI010026848.1, read on the forward strand.
GTGTGCGGTTAGCTGTGTTGGTGCGTGTGCGCGTTGTATGTAACTATTTTTTTTTCCGGGTTTGTAAGTTGAGTGCAGTGTAACTGTTGGTGTGTAACAGGGTGGGCCTGCCTTTGTGTGCAGCCTGTGACAGACGGCTGGTCACTTTTCTGGCTGACGCCGTGCTTAACTACGCACATGACATTAAGAACAACCTTACCATTTCCAGTGCTGAGGCATTTCCCTGGAAATGTGTCTAGTAAATATAGTAATATCCTGCTTTGCACAGAGCATTTGAGGTGAAGCGGCATGCTGTTGAGAAACAGAATTAGCATTAGCACCTACTTAGGCCACTTGCTACTGCAGAAACTCCTCCTTGAACATGTTCTCCCTTGAAATCAAGGCATTGAAAAACTTTGTCACAATATAAAAAATATTATAAAGATTACTTTAAAAATAATACTTTAAATATAGCGTAGTGTCATGAGTCATTGGGGAAATAAGCGCAAAATTATAGGCCTGTGTTTTTTTGAATATTTAATCGGCTGACTATTCATGTGGCGAGAACCTGTAGTGCTTCTTTAACCCTAAGTGTTTTCAGATATTAATCTACTGCAAAATGTGAACGTATGCAAAACATGAACGGCAAATGGATAGTCTAGTCAAATGTGTCTTGGATCATTGAAGATTATAGTAAAACAAGTTAAGCTTGATTAACGCTGGGATGGAGAAGAAAATGGAAACTTCATCATTATTATTATTATTATTATTGTGACTACTGTTAACACAAGTTACTCTACACTGGCCGTGTCTCGGTTTCCAGTTTTAATTTTATTTTATTCATTTTTCTCCCCACATTTGTGTATGTGCTCGTGTACAGACTCCGCCTCTCTAACCCCATTTGTCCTGGCAGGCATGAGCTGCTGGAGGAGGCTCGCCGGCAGGGTCTGCCCTTCGCACAGTGGGACGGCCCCACAGTGGTGGTGTGGCTGGAGGTAAGATGCTCACACCTCCCAGTTTGTCCTAGAATGCAACAAATGCATGCACTCAAGTTCTGCGTCTATACAAATGCAGACCAATTCCATGGTTCCAGAATCCCCCAAATTGTCCTTAAAGATCCCCTGCTCGGTGTTGCAACACTGTCATGGTAGTGGTTACGCTGGGTGGCTCAGTAAAGTCCTTAATTAAACCCATGTGTTCATCCGAGCCCAGCTGGATGTTGTCCTGTGGTCAGGAGGCTAATGGCTGGTTCCTTCTCTCTCTCTCTCTCTCTCTCTCTCTCTCTCTCGGCAGCTGTGGGTGGGAATGCCCGCCTGGTACGTGGCGGCCTGCCGTGCCAACGTGAAAAGCGGCGCCATCATGTCGGCGCTGTCGGACACGGAGATTCAGCGGGAGATCGGAATCAGCAACCCCCTGCACCGGCTGAAGCTGCGGCTGGCCATCCAGGAGATCATGTCCCTCACCAGCCCCTCTGCACCGCCCACCTCCAGGACGGTAGGTCTGACCTGGCTTCTCCCACATAGCCCACTGCTGTGAAGGTCTCCTGGTGTACATTATGGGATGTCTAGCTGTCGCTCTCCTACAGCTTCCCCACTCTACTCTTTGGAGACTGCCAGCTTGGCTTGTTCCTCTGTACAGAGCAGCAGCTTGCCTTTCTTCTACATCCATTTATATTACAGCTCATTAGATGAGCTTTGAACGTACGAGACGCGTCTACTAAACGTTATGTATTTTTCTGTGGCGTGTGTTTGAAGGTAGTATTCATTTAAGGGTCATCTCTGTAATGCACACAATCAGGAATTTTAACTCGCTTTGTTGAATATATTGCAAAAGACGAGTTCTTCCTTTTTCAAGTTCTGGAACAGCTCTGATTTTGAGTGCTAGCTACTTTGCATCCACTTTTCATGCCACTTGATTGACGCATGTTTTTTTTTTTTTTCACTAAATTAACTTCCGAAAAATCGGCGCAAATGTAAAATGAGTGATCACTCACCCTTCAGCCATCTCTGCACTGATTTTTGCCTGTAGCTGAATTCTTGCTGCTCAATAACAGTCTCTGTGATTTGATTTCTGCCACCTTTCCACATTTTCATTTTTCCCTCCCACACCACCACTCTCCTCGCACGTGGAATTATGCTTGTCACTCACTGTGGGGGTCGTGCCATTAGTCCACGGGAAATGTGTGGGTCACGCACGAAGAGATGGAGAGCCTTGCGGCCACGCCTCAAACGGTTAGTCTACCAAATCAAATCATGGTTGGACTGGCTCCGCCTCTAGTGTCCTTTAAGGAGTGTGCGTTTGCATGCGTGTGTTTCATAACTGTGATAACTTTAAGGTTGTCACTGGGCAAGACTGAGGACTTAGTAATTATTGTGTAGATAAAACCTTTAATTTCTCCATTACTATGTGTTTTGTTCACTTGTGGTGTTCTGACACATTTACACCAGTCTTGTTAAATAAGGGATCAACTCATTCTGGAGATGGATGAGCGTTAAGCCAGTTTAACCCCTGTTAGGTGGTGGTGATTATTAGGTAATGTTAACTTGATCTGCAATACATTCTACATTGCCACGATTACTTCCTTCAACTAGTACTTATGGAAAATATTTATACTATAATGATAGGGTCTGAACCCCCAGGAGTTCCACTTACTATTCGAGCAGATTGTTCTCAAGATTATGGCCGAATGCTTAATTAGGGGTTTTCTGGAATCTCTTCTGCATGTGTTGGCACAATGCTTATATACTTTATTCTTCCTAACTGCATTGCTTACCTACTAACATGCTTTTTTTGTTCTTTATACTTCTAACACATGCTAACCTCAGGAGGATGTGGAGGGTAGCTGGGCCCAGGTTTGGACCTTTCTCTCTATATATCTAATTCCAAGCTTTCTTCGGCGGGGGCGAGAACTGGCTATTTGTAAGGAGGCAGAATCCTTGTCTATGGACGTCTTTCTCCGGTCCCTGCTCAAGCTTGTTCGTTATTTAAATGTAGAAGCCTATCTAAGTCAGGGCCAAGAGGCTAGCTTCCCTGGTTACATTGCAAGTAGCGCAAAACTTATTAGCTATTTCATATTTTCCCCCCACAATGTTATGCTTCTAATTATCCAAATGCATGTTTAATCAACTTGCGTTCTGCAGCTTGCCCAAGGGTAAAAGGGCTTCTCTCCTTTAAACCTGTGGCTGACTGTTTACTGGTCATTACCTTGGCCACTACGGCTCTCTCAGACTTGGGGGAACCACAGGAAAGTGCTCTTTTTCCCCTCCCAGAGCACTGCCTACAGGAACCGGTGACCCACCCAGAGAGCTTCTCTCTGCAGTGTGCAAACACGGCTCCTTCCTGGCAAAGCTCTCTCTCTCTCTTCACTCTTATCTGTGGTGAGGAGGGTTCAGGGCCCCCCGTTTGTCCCCTTTATCATGGGTGGGCTGCTGATCCAGGCCTGGCAGGGGACCAGAGCGCCACTTAGGCCTCCGTGGGACCATCTGATGGCAGCAGATGCCAGGGACTGCCCAGTTCCCCCTTCTGTGTCGTGTAGAAAAATGGGGACAAAGACGGTGCCTGTCTGTCTATTTTATATACCCAGTCCAGACTAATTTAGCTTCTTTTCCTTTGAGCTAGTTTGCTCTTTGAAATGAATAGTTGATATTGCACTGATACTTAGTGGCTTTTTTTCGTGCTTGGAGTGTAGGAAAGGCTGCGAAAACCTTCTGTACTATTTTTGTCTCAAAAGAAAATGACCCTTGAACTTCTGCTGTCACTCGGTCACCTGCAGCCTCTCTTAGAGTGCCACCTAAGTGCTCTAATAGAAAGGTGACGGTGGGCTGTTTTTTGTTGGCTATATTCTGCTAGCCGTCCACATTGCAAATCCACCCGTACTTTGCTTAATCCTTTGAAATGACACGGCTTAGCATCTTTTGTTGGATAGCAGCTGTCATTAAAGTCCTCTATTGTCTGCTGTCTGATTGCTGATGTGTGCACAGAAGCAGGTTCTTTGGAAGTAAACCAGGAAAATGTGGCCTTTTGTGTTTTTCAACTCGCGTTAATATGGAAATCTGGTCATAACTTTGTATTCATTAGATGTTTTGCCTGTCTATTGATCTCAGAACTCAAAAATTCATTCGGCCCCTAATGTGCAATGTCCAAACCAAGTCTGATTCCAATCTATGAACCTGTCTGCTGAAATGCGAGGTTGTGGTGGCTTGGTAGTGGAATCGATTGGAATTAGTCCCCTGACCAGGGCCTGTGTGTGCAGACGCTGGCGTATGGCGACATGAACCACGAGTGGATCGGGAACGAGTGGCTGCCCAGCCTGGGCCTGTCCCTGTACCGTAGCTACTTCATGGAGTGCCTGGTGGATGCTCGTATGCTGGACCACCTCACCAAGAAGGACCTGCGTGGGCAGTTGAAGATGGTCGACAGCTTCCACAGGTAAAACCATTTTTGCACTGCGGCTCGCCAAGGTTTGTTCCTTCTCCTTAAAGGTTTTTAAACAGTAATTAGATTGACGGGTTGATATGTAGGTCATGGAGCGCTGACTGTTTGTTTGGATTATAACCTTTCCAAATTTAGCCCAGGAAGCATAATGTAATTAGTTTGCTTGCTTCAAGAGTTTTTAAAGCAACTTGAGAATTGAATTAAGTGGCCTTATGAAAACAAGGCAAGGGAAATTGATGTTTGAAAGGGAAAGAAATCCAGCCCTTTGAATATGCATGGATTATGCCGCAGTTGCAAAGTAAATCGCCGGTTTCGTCACAGAAATAGTTTCCAGTGTGGTGTGATGTGTCTCCGGCGGCTGAACTACGATAGAAAAGAACTGGAGCGACGGCGGGAAGAGTGCTTGTTGGAAGTCAAAGGTAATTAAAAAAAAAAAACTGGTCAATCATGGGTAGTTTCTTCATCTTTGTTATTTGTTATCCTTTTCTGGTATGTACCTTTCTTTTGCCTGGAAATAAACTTAACTATGCTAAAACCCCTAAGATATTCAGGAAAAGCCAGCTTTCACATTTGATGCATTCTCTACCATAAAGCACCCAACACTTTAACCTCTTGCCTGGGAAATGGATTGTTGCCTGACACATTTCAGATGTCCTGGTGTGGAGCAACGAACGGGTCATCAACTGGGTTCAGTCCATTGGACTCAAAGAGTATGCCAACAACTTGCTGGAGAATGGGGTCCACGGTGCCCTGCTTGCCTTGGACGAAACCTTCGACCACAACGCCCTGGCACTCCTGCTGCAGATCCCCACCCAGAACACTCAGGTACGTCCGGGACCGAAAGACAAATGGAACTGCAAACTAAAGAAAGCTATGCTGGATGACACTACAGGAATCCAAGGGCTAAGTGTTAAGATGCTTTTCATCTGTCTCACCAGTCTAGTTTCTTCTGTATTTGTAGTAATGTCAAATCGAGATTAGATGTTTTACATTGCTGATGTAGTTATGTACACAGAAACGGGATAACATTGGTGCTCTGCTCTGGGTTACTAATTTAATTAAAGTGCAGACTTCAAAAAATGTGCTAGATCCGTTTTGAAAGTTATAGGTACTGTTTCATTTTTTCTTCGCAATAAACGAATTCCTGCTTTTATATGTATTTTAGGTAATTATAGGTAGTTTTAAAATACTTTTATAGGTTTTCTAAATGAGTATAGATACCTAAATGTGTGTTAGTTCTATTAGTGACTAAATGGTTAGTTACTTTTTTTTACATGACTTTTTAACCGTTTTTGACAGGTGCAGTTTATATATTTTTTTAGTTGGTTTTTGTCCCACATCGTAGTAATATCCGTGTGTGTTTTGTCTATACGTAACTACATCCTCCTATCCGCCTAGATGACACCATCCTGTTGTTCTCTCCCATCCAGGCAAGGGCCATTCTAGAGAGGGAATATAATAACCTTCTGGCCCTGGGTACAGAGAGAAGACTTGATGAGGTGAGATTCTAAACTGACCCTTAATAAAGAAAAATACTTATTACAAACAGTCTGAGATGAAGAGGTCCTAATTTAAGGTAACCATTTGCGTTGAGTGGGTTGCGTGATGTATAACCCATTTTATATATACGTGATTCAGGGCCTCAAAGCTTTAGCGTCATCGGTTTTTACATTCATAGCTACTTTTATCGGTTGAAACAATTTAAAAAATGTTTTTGTTAATCTATGCCATTCCCGGGCTGCATCTCTTACCTGGTAGCCATAGATTTGTTGTAACCCCCAACCTTCCCATTTACTTTCAGGACGATGACAAAAACTTCAGGAGAGCACCCTCTTGGAGGAAGAAGTTTCGACCCAAAGACGTTAGGGGAATGTCGGCAGGGTCAGCCGAAACGCTCCCAGCCAACTTCAGGGTGACAAACACCATGTCTTCACCATCTATGCAGCCAAAGAAGATGCAAATGGACGGTACGGAGGGAAGCCCTAGATCGTCAAGCATGACTACTGCATGGGTTATGACTCAACAGCGAAGGAATGATTTGTTTCAGTGAAGTGGTCTTAACTTCTCCAAGTCTTTTGTGACGGTTACCTCCTAACCTTTCTGTGATCTGCAAGTACAAACTCCATATATTTCTCCCTAGAGATAAAAGCGGGATGTTCAATTAGTTCTGTGCTAGTTGTGGTCCCATCTCGGTCAAGTAAGGGAAAGGAGTAGCTAGAAGTAGGAATATACTCTAGGAGCTGTGCAGGTATTGCTCTTGCTGTTGGACTCTTTTCTAAGATCTTATGAATGAATGACCTGGGGTTTTTTTTTTGCTAACCTGTGGGATCTGACTAACCGCACGTTTTGCATGTTGTCCCTATGGATACTGCGTAACAGGAAATGTATCCGGGACGCAAAGGTTGGACTCTGCTACAGTCAGGACTTACTCCTGTTAAGCCCACCTAATGGTAAGTTCCACACAAACTAAACTTCGGTCACCCGCTTCTCAGCTGTGTTAATGGTACGGTTAACGCCAAGGATTAGTCTCTTTAGTGAGACCTTTATTTGGATCCACTGACTTCACATGATTTTCACTTCAGTCATATTTCTACAAGTTGGTTGTCAACTAATAAGCTGGAGATCAGCGTTTGTGAACAAGTGGCGTAGTGTTACCTACGGATTTGAGATTTTAGGAAGGCTATTTTGAATGTGTGTTGTGGTTGGACTTCTGTTTGACAGCAAGTGCATGTGAAAAATAACGGTGACTAAAACTCAAAAGTACCATTAAATATGCAAAGCATATTTGTAATGACAATTTGTTCCATTTCTTTTTTAGTTTATCCACATTATTTCTATAGGTGATTATGCAGCACAAATCCAGTTGAAGTCAACATTCGCAGAATCAGGACGGAATTTTGGACTTACAAGGACTTTAAATATTTTATTACAGAGTATAATTAATGTTGCAAATCACGAAATACCCTAGAGAAAATAGTTTAAATGTTTATTATATTTATGTAAACCGATGGGACATTTCATGTATTTAGACCTAATATGTTTCTGTGACCCCCCTCCTTCAGATTTTCCTGTGCCCTTATGTAATACTCTTTCAGATATAACTGAATGTATCGCGAGTCTGAAGTTTGTATAATTATCGACAGATTTGATCTAATCTTTTTTATACTCCTGATCCTGTATTTTACAATGTTTTCTTTGTTTAATCCATGGAATTTAAGCTAAAGTGACTTTAACGTGTGGGTGTGCTAATGTGTTTTCTTTCCTCCACTTTGTTAATCATATCAGTTTAGATTTTTTAAAGCTCAGATTTTTAGGTAAATTGAAACTTCTTAATAGAACTTACTAGAAAAGTGGAGAACCTCTGTCTGTGACCTTTGTTTCAGATGGCTCTGGAGTAGGGTTGAGAAAGTCAATGAATATTCATTTGGAAAAACGGTATATAACCTGGGCAGTTTGGCCCTACGTTTTTTTGTGACAACAGGTGATGTACACTTTAAAAAAAAAAAATATATATATATATATATATATATAAACAAATAAACGCCGATACCAAAACAAAACTTTTGCAGAAGCCATAAACGGTGAGGACGAGGACCCTCTTTTTCAGATGCATAGTTTGGCTACAAGGTCTTTTTGAGCATGAATTCTCTGATGACCACAGATGCCAAAACTCTTCATTCCTTCCTCCTCTTCATTGGAAACACATGTGGGGATAAAAAGCTGACAGGACGACTTTCTTTGTTGAAGGACCAACTCCGCTGTGGCCTCAGTTTAAATGGCGAGTCTCAAGAAGGCAGCGTCCTTTCTTAAAAACCTTTTGAATGCATTGTATGAAGTTTTAATTAGGCCTTATTTTTATTTCATATTTATTCTTTTTTTTTTTGTGTCTTTTATAGCAATTACCATTTTATCAAATCTGTAATGGCTGGAGTGTTACTCTGTGTATATCAGATAATGTTGAGAAATTGTACTCATTATGGTTATTTTCCCCAATGTATTTATGTTACATTTTGTCTGTGATTTAGACATTTATGCACAATTCAAATCATGTTACTGTCAAGTTTGTCTTCTGTTTTCCATTTTAGATCTAATGATCTTGTAACAAATTATGTACAGTCTGAGTACTTTTGAACTATTTTTATCACAGTATTATTTATTGCTTACTTTCAATAAAATACTGAAACTTATTTTCCACTGCCAATAAAAAGACTAAGTCTTTGTTCCAAGAGTGCCGTTTTTCATCAATGCATCGACGTTTCTGAGTTTCTGATCTAGAATTTGTAGTTCTAGAGTGTTAAGGTTGTCTTAGACAGGGGTTTTACGTGCCAATAAGTGGTGCCAGGTGTGGCAGTTTAACTAATTTAATTTAATTAGTGGTTATCACCTAACGTCTCACCACATTGCTTCCTTAGCAAGGTGCCCTTTTAATGATGCAGAGGAACCAAGGTCAGCCTGAATTGAAAGTTAAGCAGATCTTGTGGTCCTCAATCCATATTTAATCGATCAATTAACTATCAAGTGCTAGCTTTTTACGTTCAAACTGATTGAGCTAAAAATATGGGATCTGGAGTTGAGAAGGTTACCTGAATTTTAAAACAAAATCGTTTGGTATGTGTAACTGCCAGTAAAAAGGAAGTGTTGGCATTCCTAAATAGTAAAAGTAGTTGGTCAATTACCTGTCTTAATTTTTTTAATTAATATTTGAAAATATAATTCATTGAATTCTAATTATTCCAATTGGCTTGGTTATACATTTTGAATTTTATCGTATTTTCGTTTCACACGCTCAAACACAGGTATTTTCAATTCCCGACTATCAAACCTAATTAGGTTGTGAAAAAACGGCATACAAGTAACGGGGATGAGGAGAATTAAAGGGTCATAACAAAGGTGAATCTACATCATTAGGATTTAGTATTTTGCAATAATCTCAATTCGTTGGCGGTAACAGAAACGGGACCAAGTATACTGTAGCATTTTCTCGGAGTGTTACTACTCTGCTGGGTTCTAGCATGGAGTCAGACACCGATTAAAAGAAAGACGTGCTCTTTATTTCGCACATGCGCTTACGACCGGCCTTGATAAAGGCAGAGCAGGCAGTGCAAAAGCTATAGCGAACATACAGAAATTCACAGAGGGTCCCCGAAGGCACAGATAAACCGGTCTGTGGTGAGGACACCGAATCTAACCACACAATGTCTAGACGCTACAGTTACTTAAACCTAACGTCTATACATAAACCGCGATTATCATCGCAACATAAAACATTATTCACAGTACGGAAAGTCCCGGGAGCCAGGTTTCCCAGCAGCCCCTTTGGGGATGGCTAAAGCCCATTGGCTGGGGAAGCGCTGCCTGCCATCCCCGTTACACAGCCCCCTCCTCGGCTTGTCCGTCGGCCGTGGTTGCGGCGCCCGGCAGACTCGAGCTACGTGGCCCTTCTTTCCACACCGACGGCAGATCAAGTCCCGCGTCCGGTCGGCTGAATCAACGGCGAAGGCCACGTCCTTATCTTCCTTTGTGTCGTCCGCCGTCTCAGCCCGTCGACACGGGAGGGCTGCACTGGGTGCCGGCCTAGCGGGGCCGAACACGCATGTTCCCTGAACATCTTCAGGGAAGAGGGAGCCGCAAGCCTGACGTGCCGGCGGAGCTCTTCCGGAAGGAGCCCCCGGAGGAAGGCCTGGAGGGCGAGCGCCTCCTGGGCCGCCGGCAGAAACTCCGGGTAGCCACGCCGGACCAGGTAGCGGGCGTCTGCAGCCAGTGAGCCCAGCTTCACCCCTGGCTTCCTCTTCAGCACCGACAGTTTCTCCTGCCAGGCGCTCTCTGGCTCCATGGCTCCGAATCTCTGGTGCAGCGCCGCGACGAGGGCTTCGAAGTCGAGCCAATGCTCTTCCGGTACATCTAGGAGAGCCTGGTGAGCATCGCCTTCCAGGGCCATGGCCAGCTGTCCCGCCGTCCGGCCAACGGCGCCAGACGAAACTGGGCCAGGTAGGTCTCCCAGTCGCCTGACCCGTCGAAACGTGGCAGTCGAATCTTCGCGCCCTCTAGAGGTCGTAAAGCGCCACTGACGGTCGTTGATGCCTGTCCCGGCGCTGCCGCTCCTCTGGGGTCCCACGGCCTGGAGCTGCCCCCTGCCGGAGACGTCCAGGCAGGCGCAGTCGTCCCGCCGTCGTCCCTCCAGCGTAGGTCGCCGCTGGTCCGCCTGGGGAGGGGGTGGCACTCTTCCTGCTGGAGGCTGAGGGAGTCAGTTCCCCTTTCCAGCTCCGCTTGCAGTTCCATCTTCTCCCCCAAGGCGGAGTCTTCCTGTTTCACTCGGTGGTTCATGCATCCCACTACTGACACCAATGTAGCATTTTCTCAGAGTGCTACCACTCTGCTGGGTTCTAGCATGGAGTCAGACACCGATTAAAAGAAAGACATGCTCTTTATTTCGCACATGCGCTTACGACCGCCTAGATAAAGGCAGAGCAGGCAGTGCAAAAGAACTAGCGAACATACAGAAATTCACAGAGGGTCCCCGAACGCACAGATAAACCGGTCTGTGGTGAGGACACCGAATCTAACCCACACAATGTCTAGACGCTACAGTTACTTAAACCTAACGTCTATACATAAACCGCGATTATCATCGCAACCTAAAACATTATTTACAGTACGGAAAATCCCGGGAGCCAGGTTTCCCACCAGCCGCTGCCTGCCATCCCTGTTACAATACCAAGCCCCCATATGTGATGTGTATTGGTGCATCTTATAAACATCACATGGCTAATACCAACGTTATAATGGTAAAATTTAGTAACGCAGGGCTTGGTTATTTTTTAATAAAACTAAATGTTTAATAGAAATAAATTGATGATGCTTTTTCACTTTACCACCATCATCACTTATTTTTTGGATACCAGGTGGTGCTATTGAGTTTATAGCAGGAAGTTGGATATTGGGAGAGCCGGAAGAGGGGACCAAGGAATATATTCACCAGATAAGGAAACCCAAGAGCTGTCTCTACGTAATTTTATTTTGTATGTACTAAACATATTAAGAAAACAAGCGGAGAACGTAAGTATAATTACCTCTCATCTGTTTAATTTCGTAGATGGTGTAGTTTTTGCGAACGAACATCTTTAAAAACCAAAGGGCAGAAATCATAAAGGGAATGAGAGCGAAACACGGTTGGGAATGCGGAGCAGGAAATAGGCAGTCGATTATTATTTTATTTTTTTTTGCCAGTTTCACGCGTTTTTTCCTCCCCGATTAATTGACAGTTTTGGGACTATACCGGTAACTTTATCGGTAAAAAAGATCCAGTCATCCTCCCTGTAAATTAGGAGGTTCTGTGGGATCATTATGCGTGGTAGACAAGAATACCTATCTAGCCTGCTTGTTTCCTGGCCATTTTATGAATTCAATCACGACTGATTTTAGGATGTTTTTAGAATGTTTTAGTGGTTAGATTTGTCACTGATTTTTGTGTCTACTTTTCATACAAGGCTAACTGCTTGGTGGTAATCATATTTGCATGAGAGGATTTGATTCATCCGCATCTGATGGCCTACTTTGTTAGTTTTGAGTTAAAACATTTCCTTTCCGTTGATTTATTGTGTGTGTATATATAGCTAGATTCGAGTTTAACAAAGAATATGGCAATATACAATGGCATCTAGCAAAATATGCTAGTTATGAACAGTTTTGCTTGATTTCTGTAGCCTACTCAAACTACGCATTTACTCGTATTTTTACTTGGTGTATTTTTTTATTTACAGTAATCGGCATTTAGGATAACGACTAACCCGCATGTTCCTCTCTTGGCCGTTTGTGTATAAAATTGTTTTTAATATACGTTATGATGGTACCTCGAACGGGATCAAGCTAAGTTGTAACTGGGTGTGGTATTTAGAAGCAGTAATGGGCGGTATTGCGTTATTCAGAAAATGCCATTAGTTGTAAATAGTGTTGGTAATCGTAGATGGTATGACAGTCGAGGGGCGCGCAGATGTAAAGACGACTTTTTTCCCCCTCTCTCTTTCTTTTTCTCACTACGGACTAAAAGCAGCCACGTAGAGACTGATGCTGCCCGTTCATTAGAGACAGATGCTGTTTGGTCATTCCCCTATAGTCCGTAGGGAAGCTTGGTTAAGTAACCGCAGTTTTTTTTTTTTTACCGTTAGGATGTCCTACTCGCTCTGCGTCACCTCCGGGTCTACCGAAACGGGCGAAGACTGATGTCGATTAGCTGTTATCTCGACTTATAGTTTCACATTTAACCGAAATGTATTGTGTATTAACGTGACTCGTGCCATGTTCCAAAATGTAAATATTTTTTTCTGTGCTATATAGACTGGTTTTTATCTGAGAGAATTTTTATTTATTTAAATGGATTATTAAGCAATGGGTGCCGTGATATGTCTATTTCATTAAACAATGTTTGATTTGTAAATGGTGAAACACATTGGTTTTTTGGGTCCTGTCTACTTAAGGCTAAATGTGATCTTCTTAAACAAATCCTTCAGATGTGGAAAGCAGCAGTTGGAACTTCTGTCACTGCCCCTACTGACGTGGGTGGAGATGATTGGGAGACGGACCCGGACTTTGAGGTAAAAAGGAAGACCGTTTATTGTGGCTGCTGAGTTGGGGTGTTGAGGCTTTGTAGTAAACTTTGGTGGGCAATAAGATGGAAGCTCTGCTTTTTTTGCTGAACGGTGTAAGATCGCATCGCAGAAGTGGTGAGAGCAGGCAGACCTTGTGTTCTGCCAACTGAAACTCCCGTCATCATTTCATTCAATCCCAATGTCAACTCTGCATCATTAGGTGTTTGTGATATCTCCACATTCTGAGTTGTTCTTTCCCTCATCCTTTCCCTCCTGGGGAAAAAAGAATGACGTGTCAGAGAAAGAGCAGCGATGGGGTGCCAAGACTGTGGAGGGTTCCGGACACCAGGAACACATTAAGTGAGTAGCTGTTCTCTAGCAGTACCCCTGTATCCCAACAGCCAGACAACATGGAAATATGAGGAACAACATGGAAATATGACTTGACAGATTAAAAAAAAATACTACACAGTTGTAATTTACTGTCCAGCTTACATAGGGTACACATTATCAATTTTTATTGATGTATATTAACTGAAGCAATTCAAGTTAAGCATTTCCCTCAAGAGTGAAACACTCCTTTTTGGCTTTTAACCTCTGACTGATGTGTTCACAACAGTCAAAACCAGTGCATTAACACCCCCCCCCCCCTCCAAAGTATTCACCAGCTACGAGAAAAGGTGTCCACGGAGCACAGCGATCTGAAGCAGAAGGAGCTGGAGAACATGCCCAAGGCCTCACATGGGTACGGGGGGAAGTTTGGCGTGCAGCAGGACCGCATGGACAAGGTGAGAAACTGGGAACTTAATACACGTTGCAATTTACACTCGGTGGTAAGTTTTAAGGTACACCCATCTAGTACGAGGTTGGGCCCCCCCATTGCCTCCAGAACAGCCTAAATTCTTCAGGACTAAACTTTCTGTCGTGTTCCTGAATTCATTTTGAGACAATACATGCTTTGTGACATGGCGTGTTATCTTGCTGAAGTATCCATGTGACTAAGGGTAAACAGTGGCCATAAAGGCATGCACATGACTACAAGGGTAGTAAAGGGTACCAGGAAAACATTCTCCCCACCTGTTGAGGGAGGCTGGAAGACTGGTTCTGCCCTTGGCATGACCCAACATCTCAGGCCCACCGGAGCCACTTGTTTATAGCTGATGGGAGTGGAACTCGTTGTGGTTGTCTGCTGCAGGAGACCATCCTCAACAAGGAGCTGTTTGTGGCCCTCCTATTAGCTTAGATGATTCTTGCCATTCTCCTTTGACCGCTTTCATCAACAAGCTGTTTTTACTGCTACTGACTGGATGTTTTTTTTGTTTGTTGCACCATTCTCTGTAAACCCTAGACATCTTTGTTTGTGAATCTAAAGCCCACAAGGCTGAGATGTCTGAGATGGAGCAGGACCTGGAGTTCCTAGCACACGCAGAGTTGTTATGTCACTCATTTTGTCCATTCTTATGTTCAGTAGAACAGTAACTGAATGCCTTGCTGCCTGTCTGCCTCCTCTGTGGCAAGTCTCTGCCACATGACTCTGAGACTCTGAAAAATCATTTTAAAAATTAGATTTTTGTTATTTTTAGATATTTGTGATCATAATCATAAATCACAACTGCTCAAATGTTTATGCTCATGAGATGGAACATGGTTTAATTTATTTAATTAAAATCATTTTTATTAATATCGTTGTGGCCATTCTTGCTAAAAATATTACATGTATTTTCAAAATGAAATTGATAAATGAGGAATAAATTGATTATTATGTAAGCAGCATAAATATAGGTGTATACTTAAGTTTCAATTTGAAAAGGTTATGTTTTCAGTTTTCGACTTATCCCTACTGGATTCTGAAGGCTTTATTTGATCACCTATTGGCAATTAATTTCAATTTGTTTTATTTTTCTAGGTGTTGTGGTCCACTGTAGTGCTGTAAAAGTAGACAAACACAGGAAAATACTTGTGATAATACCAGTGATAGCTGGCGGTACCGCATTCAAAGCCACAGTTCTTGGCTACTCATATAATCTGCGCAGTTTGTGGCCCATTATATCCTCAGCTTTCTGGCACAGTCTGGTGTGCTTCTCTCGGCCCTTTGTGCGTGTGTGTGCGTGCGTGTGCGCGTGCGCGTGTGCGTGCGTGTGCGTGTGTGCTGCATATACTGGGGTGCCACGACGAGCGGACAGGAGACAGCCCCCGATGCCAGAAAACTGTTCACACCTCCGTGTTATGAGGTTGAGCCTCTGCCTGTCATCAGTCATGCTGGGCACACCGAAACAACTTCTCCCTGAGATTCAACAACCTAAGCTCCCGTCTTAACCTGCTAAGCCTTTTATTTGCCTCACATGTGACGTTTATCATATCAGGCTGTTTGTTGTTCTAATTTGCATTGACTTTTATCTTCATGGATGCATCCCATCATGCCCTGCGACCGTTAATAAGTGTTGTAATCTCCTCAAGCACAGAATGTTTATACAGTATTGGAGGCCTAAAATTTGCTGGAATAACCATGAGGCAAAATGTAATTTGGATGACTTGATTTTGGTACTCTTGATTCCTTCTACTACGTTGCCTCAATCTGTTTCAGCCCTGTGATCCAACCATGCTTCTCTCCTTAGTCTGCTGTGGGCCATGAGTACCAGAGCAAGCTGTCCAAGCACTGCTCCCAGACTGACACCTCCAAGGGCTTCGGGGGCAAGTTTGGGGTGCAGGCCGACCGTGTTGACCAGGTATGGTCATTTAGCCGCGCTGTCAAAATGTTCAGAGTGTGGCTAAAGGACGTACTCATGAAGCATGTTTTTAAAATAAATTAATAATGACGATTTTATAAATTGGTATTTGGTTTTTCGTTGAATTGTTTTTGAGTAATTGCTTTACGTTTTTACGGAAAAACAAAATGCATACGGTTTATTTTTTATTTTTGTTATGTCCATCTCACTTAAAAGTAGCCTGCTTTTCTTTTTCCCTGCAGTCTGCAGTTGGGTTTGAGTACACTGCCAAGAGTGAGAAGCACGCTTCACAGAAAGGTGCGGTTGTGCTTCAAACTTCACTTTCTGTAGATGTGGCTTGCAGGGCAGTACTCCCTTACTGTGTCAAATCTGAATGAATGCTCCTAAGGAATGGCATGTCAGTGAATAATGGGGTATAATGAAACATTTAGTAAAGCTATTGCAGGACAATAAGGGAATACTGCAGACCTGCTTACAGCCATGCGGCCATCCATTCAGTTCATGCAATAGATTACTCGTCTACAGGGCCACTCTTCAGTGATGGCGAATGTGAAAAGTTTTGCTGTTTCTTGTAAAGGAGAAGATGGGCTAGGCTCCTGGATGATATCTGGGATTTGTAGTTCTCCAATGGGGGGGCACGTCCATTATACAAGGAGTTTAATCCTGGGCCTATCTGACTGAGTTAGCCCTGAGCGTGCATATGCTTTGCCACCCTGTGTTCTGCTGTGTTCTTTTGTTTCCTTTTCATTTGCTTTAATCAAACTGTTGCCCCTCCCCCTGAAGCCTCCCACGCTGACGGCTCCCCCTGTGGCTTCCACAATCACTGTAGCTGACACCCGCTTGACTGCTTTCGCTGTCTTAAATCACGTAGACTACACTGCGGGGTTTGGGGGGCGATACGGGGTGCAAGCGGACCGGGTGGACCAGAGCGCGGTGGGCTTCGATTACCAGGGCAAAACGGAAAAACATCAGTCCCAGCAAGGTTTGTCTCACTTTATTGCTCCCTGCCCTTCTGAGTCTGAGGTCGTGCCTCATGAGAGGTACTGCGCCGATTGGCGGAGAGGCACATCCATCTCAACAGTAATACAAGCCTGCTGGCGCTCGGGGAAGCTTGTTAGCGAATAGCCGAGAGAAACCCTGCTGATTTAACCCACCCTGGCCATCAGGGCTGCTGCTGAGCTCTCCCCATCATAAGGGACTAGTGACAGGAGCTGAATCCAAACTGTCCAAATCTAGCTCGTGGGCTCTGCCTCCGTTTGGGCCACTCTGGAGGCTGGCTTTCAGCTATTTACTCATTAGGGCTGTCATTGGATCACTTGCTGTATCGACTGATTTAAATTTGGTAGCTAAATCTGTGACTTTTAGTAAAAGGGAAGGTGGTTAGTAGTTCTGCATATTATACTAAATTTGCAGTCCGGTTGTGTATTATAATGCACAAATTATTATCTGATTTTAAAGTTTTAACAAGTTTAACTGCATGTTTGGTTAAAAAACAAAGATAAGAATCAATCAATGCAGCCCTAATGGTAACATGGTGTTCTTCGGATGACATCCGCATGTTGTTTCAGTACCAGTCGTGTGTAATGCTCTGTGTTCTGGACTCCTCAGATTACACAAAGGGCTTTGGAGGAAAATACGGGGTGGAAACGGACAAAGTGGACAAGAGTGCCGTGGGGTTTGAGTACCAGGCCAAGACGGAAAAGCACGAGTCGCAGAAAGGTCAGTCAGAAGAATGGCTTTTCGACCTCACCGATTGAAGGGTGAAATGCCATACAGGGAGGAAGTCTCGCCAGCCATCTCCTCTCTCTCTCTCTCTGTCTCTGGTTTAAGGCCATGCTGAACGCAGCTCGCTCTAATGGGCAGGGGCTCTCACCTATACTGCCTGAAACCCCCCCCCGACAGACACATAATGGAGTAGTGCTTACCCTCCATCTTCATGGCTAATTTCTGGAGACGTTGAATGAATTTATTTGGAGAACACTGCTCCCGTTGACGCAGGGTCATGTCCTGGGGCTCAGTCATATGTTCAGCGGGACTAAAACTGTAGGCATGAAATATAATTTCATAATTAAATTTGATTAAATAGTTGCACAAAATTAGCATAAGAAATGGTTTGCGTCATTTGTTAAATCTAAAACGAATGACACAATCTAAAACGAGAACTCTACATATTGTGCAAAAGACGAGATCTTTTGGTGCGTTTATGTTGCCAAAGGGAGACGAGATCTTTTGGTGCGTTTATGTTGCCAAAGGGAGACGAGATCTGTTGGTGCGTTTATGTTGCCAAAGGGAGACGAGATCTTTTGGTGCGTTTATGTTGCCAAAGGGAGACGAGATCTTTTGGTGCGTTTATGCAATAACTGCTGTGCCTGACCTTTGCAGACTACGTGAAGGGGTTTGGCGGGAAGTTTGGTGTGCAGACCGACAGGCAGGACAAGTCGGCCATGGGCTGGGACCACCAGGAGAAACTGCAGCTCCACGAGTCCCAGAAAGGTAGCTGTGTTTGTTCTCTTCCTTCTGCCGTCGTCTTGTCCATCGTTACAGGCGTGCATTTTCTCTTCAAGAGTATGGAAGTGAGAGTTCTGCAGAAGCAGAAATAAAAGGCCTTTCTTAATTTTTGTTACAGGTTTTCAATGGGAGCCTGGATTTAATCCCCCCCCCCCTCCATTTTGGCCCTGTCTTAAATTTGTCTCGCTCTTGTTAC
This sequence comes from Hiodon alosoides, assembly GCA_025775065.1. Classification (NCBI taxonomy): domain Eukaryota; kingdom Metazoa; phylum Chordata; class Actinopteri; order Hiodontiformes; family Hiodontidae; genus Hiodon; species Hiodon alosoides. Next base: position 24,952 of record JAOYSI010026848.1, read on the forward strand.
TCTGATAATACTTTACAGTTCATGCAGAAATTTGTAACATAAGTCAATTGTTTAAAGTTGCTGTCGGATTGCTGATGCTGGGACAGTCGGCCCACTGAACTGTTTCTGACTGTTCCCTCTTGTTTGTGCATTTGAGAAGACACAATTGTGCCTTTCGCAGTCTGTTTTCTTTTGTCTGGTCCTTTCCATTCCCTGAAAGATGTTTGTTGGTGAAGGTTCTCAGTGGGAAATTCTGTGAAATGTCTTATGTGTTGGCTGCAATTTCCCGTCCGTCGAAGTTGTCTTATTTGAGACAATTGATAAATATGTCAGTTATATTTTTCAGGAAAAAAATGGGGCTCTAAAGTTTCTTTCACTTCAAAGGGCAGGATATCACTGTCTCCTACTCCTACTCTTACAGCTTTTGCCCTGAACGAAGGGATACGTTCACAGCACTCCTCTGCTGTACTGATGGTAAAATCTCCAGTGAGCAGTTTTCTAATCAATGGCATTTCTATCAGTTTCCATTGAAACACTTTGGTTCTCTTGTGATAAAGAAACGTTTATGTCAGTCTAATAACCAGGAACATCGCTCTGGCAGAGTTAATTAGAGAATTCTCACCGAGGGGAAATTGCAGCTGGGTCGGTCCTCTCCTCATGGTGTGGGTGCGATCACCCAGTGACGTTTATATAATGTTGTGTGTCCCACCTGTTTGTTTGTTTGTTTGTTTGTTTGTTTGTTTGTTTGTTTGTGTTTTCTCCCTTTGTGGCTCTGAACTCTTTCAGATTATAAGCGAGGGTTCGGAGGGAAATACGGGGTAGAGGTGGAGAAGCAGGACAAATGTGCCCTGGGCTTTGAGCACAAGGAGACACTGGCCAAGCACGAGTCCCAGCAAGGCACAGTCCCTCTCTGGCTTCTCTTTAGGCAGACCTGCTGCTCTCTGCATGCACTGACCAGGCCTGAGGCCTACGCTGGCCCTGTCAATCACCACTGCGGGGGATTTTCACCCTGTTGAATAAACTTTCATAATGCCCTGTGTCCTTGGTTGAAATCTCACGGAGCCCAGCTGAAAACATTAGAGGAGTGTTTAGAACCGTTTTTGCCAGTGGGTGGCACTACTGGCACACGTACAAATTGTGACGGCATCAATAGCTGAAGTGTGTGTGTGTGTGTTCACTTAAAACAGTACGTCTGGTTTGTCAGTGACATTACAATTGTTGACAATCTTACTAGTACCTATATGTCTCAGAGAATGAATTATCGGCCATGGTCTTTGCTAGTAGAGTGCTGTAGAAAAGCTCCCCTTTATTTATGCAATTTTATGTACATTCTCCTCCTTGTCCCAGTCCCTTCTGAATGTTGGCTACCACTTTGTCCCAGCCCGTGTCTGTTTCTGGGCTACTGTGCGAGAATATCACGTGCATGACAGTCGCCAAGCCGCCGTGCATCCTGCCAAGCGTCTTACTGCGGAGACACGATTTCCGGTGCTTGAGCCAAAATGGCATAACGCTACTTTCGCCAAGCTATAGGACATTTTGGTAGCCCCCTTCTCCTTTTCTGGGCTCTACTCATCAGCGTCTGCATGCAGCAAGTTGCTTTTTGTCTTTCAACCCCCCCCCAAAACCTTTTATAATTAAAAATACACAACGTTCTGAACAATACGTCTTTGTTCCTTTAGATTACTCCAAAGGGTTTGGTGGGAAGTATGGTGTCCAGAAAGACAGAATGGATAAGGTACTGTATGTGTTTTTTTGCTATGCATTTTTCTTTTCACAAGAGGGTTCTTTTTAATCCTTGAAATGGAAGGAAATGTTGCTTTAGCAGATTCTTTGAATTTTCAATCGACTTTTGTAATCTTCATTCAACAATCTAAATATATAGTAGTTCTTTAAGTAATCACGTCAGTTTTTCTTTGTTTTGAAACAATATCGCTAGAACTCTTAGCGAAAGAGAGAAACGACTAATTACAAACGCATCGCACTGCAAAAGATGTTCTTCATTCATTCCACAGGGAAACCTATTCAATAAAAGACTTCTGTGCAGTAGTTTGTGTTAGGGTTACAATCGGTCACTGCCAGGAAACTTGAAATCCGTCAACATGTTTTTAAAATGTCGACAAACTGGAGAATTCTCACCATCCAATGGTTAAAATTTTTTGCTCAGTAGAATTACACAAGCAGAGAGCGTTTTGCCTTGACATGCCACTCTGTGCCCGTTTCAGGCATTTGCATGTACAAATGACTCATTACCATTCCTACCCTGCTGGTCAAATTCCATACCTTCAGAACAGATTTGCCACAACTTATTGCATTGACTGTAAGGGGGGGGGTTAGCTTGAAACCGCGCTGTTTGAGTACTTTGGATCTTTTTTAATGAATCCATTGATTCACCTTGTCATGTCTTTAGTCAAGAGTTACGCTTGAGGATATCAAGAATCAAGTGTCATTAGCCACTCTTCAGTTCTAGTCTAATCTCTAAATGACTACATCTGGTGTTGCGTTCATGTAATCCTGTTGATACAACTATATTAAGAGAACACTGCAAGCCCCTACAATAAATCACTGTCTTTGTGTGAATTCATTTCTTTAATTTGTTTTCCAGAGTGCAGGCACCTTTGAAGAGGTTGAGAAGCCAAGTCCATCTTATCAGAGAACTAAACCAGTAGAAGCAGGTCTGTCACATTGTTTTGTAGACACTATGCTTAACATCATTGTTTTATAAGCAGATAAGAAAACGCCAATCACTGGGTTCTAATAATATAGGTTAGCTTTTAGCTCGTATATTAGCATCTGACCCCTGCTGCCCTGGTCACGAGTGTAACCCCCAAACCACTATCCTATGTAGCTGCTTTTCCATCAGACGTGCAGGCAGCTTTAGGAGACACGTGGTTCATCTTGTACCAGAGGAGGACCGTGAAGAGAACTTCTTAGGGTCTTGTTTAACCCTCTCCCCCACAGCCAGCGGCAGCACGGGGAGCATCAAGGCCCGCTTTGAGAACATTGCCAAACAAAAGGAGGAGGAGGACCGCAAGAGGGCGGAGGAGGAAAGGGCACGCAGGCAGGCCAAGGAGAAGCAGGAGCAGGAGGAGGCTCGCAAAAAGATGGAGGTCCAAACTTGTTTGTTTTTCGCCTTGGGTGTGTGGTATCAGTTAATTATACCTGAGCTGATGACGACTGTATCAGGAGAAGTAAGTCCTTAATTAATTAGGCGGGTGATTCTGGAGTCCTGCAGTATTAATTTACTTAGGTTTTTTTTTTCTTCTTTCTTCTTGGTGAGCCTTTTTCCTTTGTATTTTTTGAGTAGGTGTCAGTGAAAGGATAAAGCCCTATTCTAATATAAAATATTCTTTCTTCCAGCAAATCAAGGTCTGTGTTTGGTAGTACCTTGAACAAAGGCTGTCTTAGTTTGGTGGTTTTTCCTTGTTGCTTGAAGGCAGATATGTTTGGCAGGTGGCCTGGATCTGCTCTCCCCACGAGGCTGTTTATCTTTCTCTGATGCCTTTCTCATCTGGTTTTATACAGGAGCAGGCCAAAGCCAGGCCTCTTTCCCCCGAGCCCAGCACCACCCTTGCTGCTGAGCCCACCCAACAAACTAAGCCCTTGTATGAGGTAAAAAACCAAACCAAGTGCTGTACATTAGAGTTTGATGCATTATTAGCAAAAAATAAAAAAAACCCACTATTGACAATCCCTCCCAACCCAACAGGACTTACCTCTGATAAAGTAAACCCTTTTCTCTCTCCAATCTAATTTAGATTACTGTGCGAAATGTACGAATCACCCAGCTACGTGGGAACACAACGTATTAGCTTAGTGCTAATTTGTGACATACAGAAACATTTTGGCTAATCCCCATGTAGCATCAAAAGTGCATTGATTAGATGTTCCAGAAACTGGTCGTCATGGTGTTGAAGATCCTGACGATGACTGTATGTCATTTGATTGAGTGTCTCGCTGGTCCTCCAGAAGAAAGCACTGTGCGAGGAGCCAACTTATGAGGATCCCACAGAGAACGGCGCCAACCTGTACGAGTCTTATCCCAGCAGTCCCAAGAGCCAGGAACCCGCACACAAGGAACAGATCTATGAGATGGAGCCACATGAACCTGCCCAGCAGGAGTCACTCTACGTCAGCCCTGATGACCAAGGAGGTGCGAGAGGGGTTTGGTCTGGCCAATAACGGCAACCCTGTCTGACATGTCTGTGGAAAATGACTCAACCCTCTTTACAGATGGTGATACCTTTGCAGAGTATGGAGAGGATCTGGGGGTGACTGCGGTGGCGCTGTATGACTACCAAGCCGGTGAGTGAAGTGGTCATATGTTCCGTATGGACCGGTGACCAGTCGTCATAGATCGGCGAGGATGCGTAGAGAGGCAGAGTTGTGCCGCTGCAGTCTGTTAGTTGTTGTGTTTAGACGGTGGTCTGGTCTGTGGCGTTTGTGTAAAGCCTTCGGCTTGGAGACTTGTTGCGTCTCGTGTGAAAGTTGTTTGGCACTGCCCACTATCTAAAAGGAGGTGGAGCTGGGCCCGGGGGGTTTGGCAGTGGGCTCAGTATGGCAGTACCTCCTTGGTCCTACATACTCCCTGGGCTGGATGGGACAGCAGCCGGAGACCACGGGGAGCTTTTGGGCCGCTCCAGACCTGGAACAACAACACAGGGAATGTCAGATTCCTCTAACTTAACCACCATGCCAGAATTCCACATGTCCTGCAAGTCAGAGCTCAGAAAGAATCTGGGCTTTCTTTAACCGCTGTCCCTCTCCAGCTATGACCCAGGTACATGCATCAGTTTGGCATAATGGAGGTGCCGTGGACAGACGGCTGTGCTTTTGCCCTACTTGGAGTCACACACTGATAATTATCCTTCATTTACGCTACTCCCTTTTCCAGGGCAATGTATGCTTTGATGTAGTAAGGAAAGTAATGTAGAACAAATGTGTTGCTCACAAAATGCTCAGCCTTGCCCCTGAATTGTATGTTTCAGCCGGCGATGACGAGATCTCCTTCGATCCCGACGACATCATCACCAACATCGAGATGATTGACGAGGGCTGGTGGAGGGGCGTGTGCAAAGGTGCCTACGGGCTTTTCCCTGCCAACTATGTGGAGGTCAGGCAATGAGGCGTCCCTGCCTACCACCAGGCCTGCCTTAACCACCCAATCACGTGCCCCCCCCCACCGGACAGAGGAGCTCTGGGTTTTGTTTTCTTTGTTGTTTCCGTGCCATTCGCGTTTCGAGTCTGAGCGCGTTCTCAGGTCTGTCCCCTGTTCTGTCTCCCTGTTCTCATTCTTTTTATTCTCCACCTCAACTAGACTTCTGCCCCTTGAAACTCCCTCAAAGCTGCCTCCCTCAGTAGGGAGAGTTTAGGTATCCTTAGGGTTTCTTGATTGTACCTTCAAGAGCAGTCGAAAGAGAAACAAAGCTTGGACAGCTTTCTTTTAGCTTGCGTTCCAGTAAGGAACGGACCTTCTTAGTTTTTCATGAAGTGACAGATATACTCCCTTCATAATGTTTTCTGATTCTTCACAAAATGTGTTGATTTATAAGTATAATATTCCCCAGTGGCTCCACTATCCATATCTTGACATTCTTTATTGTCGTCATTTTTCGAGATTTCCTTTTTATATTTTTGTAAATGCATTTGCGGCGATTCCAACCTCGAGGTATTAATCTGGCATTAACACCTTGTTGCTCATGGGTAATTACAAAAGAACCACCAAAGATTGGGTGAAGCTAAAGCCCAATAACATGAAGATGGCCGCTGACCAGCGCGTCATGCGTTTCTTTAAAGAAGCCCCTGCTGAATGCTTGTTAGCGCCTGTATCATGTTAGCGCCTGTATCATGAGACTTTGTCTTTTTGATTTGCTATTCCTGTTCCTTATTGCAATACAATTTTCTTTTTCCTCAACTGGAACACTAATCACTGCTGAAGTAGGGTTACTATAGGTTTGCAGTGCAAAAAAACAAATGAGAAAAGAACAAATCCTATAATTATGAATAATGAATTCGGTAATGTCTGTTTTAAACCCGAGGTTTACATTGCCAGTAAGGCCATTGTGCCTGTCTAGGGCTTCATTCATTTAGTCTCAAACCATTCAGTCACACTAGTAAAATCAATAGCAAATAACAATATTTACACCCAAAATGTTCTAGCTATGCCTAAAAGCTTTTCTATAGATTGACTTGCCCTTAATTGTGCAGATTGGTGGTTCCATGTAGAAAGTGTTAAAAATCATGTTTTTATGCTAGGTGTTGAAATGTATATTAAGATAAATCGCCTGTTCCTCGTTAAGATAAGCAATGTACATTTCTTTCATGGGCACGCCATGGTACTTTTTTCGTTCTCTCTCATCTTACGTGGGGCATGGTGTGCTGAATCGGGTCCACTTAATTATCTTTATTATGACCAACAAAAAGTACCCACGAGCAAATACGTAAAACACAAACAATGTTTAAAATGGTAATATGGGCTTAGATCAATAATCATCATTATTTTTTTAGTTTTTGATTAAGACAATCTGTAAGTTTTCATCTGTGTCTCTTGAATTTATGGTATTGCCGTAGTAGAGAACCATCATTGGGTGTGGGTTTTATTAAATAAATAAAAAGATATTAACTTAACCAGCTTGCATAGTTCACAACTAGCTTATTTTAATTTTGTTTTGTAAGTAAATAAAATTTGCATAAAAAATTTACAATTTCTGCTGCCTAATTTCATACGTATGACCTGGGCTGTGATTTAAAGAACTAAAACTTGAATTTCAGCGACTATTTGAACCGATTATAAATGCGACTGATTTTGATTGTTCCAAGACTGCAAACATTCCTCCAAACATTCATTGAAGCCATTTACCATATGACCTATTGATATTTAATTTAACATTTTAATTAAAAAAGGAGAAACGCATAATTAACACTTAGTAGAATAATAACAAACAGGGGAACTTTCAGTTTTTCTGCAAATCCCTTTTAAAAAGTTTTTAAATATAGCACTGCGATGTTCTTTTCTTTTTTGTGACGAGTAATAAAAATCCATCGACTAATCAATTTCTGGTACTGGACCTCTCTGAATGCTTACTGAAAAATAATTGCATAAACCAGGTTCTGTCCTGTGATTTAGTATATGGCACTAGATGGGATTACTTTTAATCACTGATGGTAGCCAACCCAATCATACTAACAGGAAGAAAGTGAGGCCTGTTACGGTCTCTCGGTCTGATCTGCTTAATCAGGACATAACATACACTTTACATCAGCAAACATCAATCGTTTGATTTCAATACACAGAAAAATGAATGAGGAAACAAACAAAAGAAAATCCTTCAGCTGAATCTCCCCATAGCACACGTCACCAGTGTTAAATCTCCTACAAAACAAAATCACCCACATGGCAGAAATACATATACTGAGTAATAATGAAGCCACTGAACACTGATGAAAACCATGAACGAAAAACAAACTGTTTCTGGTTCTATTCATGTTGGCACTCTGTTGGTTTATAACTTTGGTCTTCTTTGTTGCTGCTCGCTCTAGGCAGGCTACCTGTGGAGATGTGTTTGTATATACCTGTATCCACAGGTGTGGATATA
>JAOYSI010026869.1:6074-18820 GCA_025775065.1 Hiodon alosoides
TCCCTTCCCCTGTGGCTCACAGGCACACAATCACACCCCTTCCCTTCCCCTGTGGCTCACAGGCACACAATCACACCGCTTCCCTGCCCCTGATGGTTACACACAATCACACCCCTTCCCTGCCCCTGTGGCTCACAGGCACACAATCACACCCCTTCCCTTCCCCTGTGGCTCACAGGCACACAATCACACCCCTTCCCTGCCCCTGATGGTTACACAGAGCAGAGTGTGTACGTGTTCAGTCCTGGTCGATTCCAGCAGTGTTCTTTTTTTCCTTCCCGGGCAGGAGAGAAAGGAAAATGGCCGAACAAAATGTTAGGCTTGGAATTCAGGGGACTGCACAGCCTGTTGGAACGAGCAGCCTGTTGTTTGTCCCTCGTTACGAGGACAGTAAATAGTTCTGTGGCTATGCCAGGTTTCCTATCAGGGTCAGTAGCTCTGACTTAGTTATGTCTCTCTCTATCCGGGAGAAGTTGGGTGGTCTTCCCTGAGGTATTTCTGTCTCGCTTCAGTTAATATTTGTTACCTATCAGCTGAGCGCATTTGCAAAGCATATGACATAGCTTGCAATTGTGGATTTCAACCATTATACATGATATATATATATATATATATATATATATATATATATATATATAATTTATACACAGAGTTTATGAACATGTTTGTGGAGTGAGTGGACAAAGTGCTCTCTGCACACCATCAAAATGGCTTTTCAAGTCTGATAAGCAGCTATTTAATAATAAAACTTACATCTGTTCCATTCTGACTCCTCCTGGACACACACATGCACAAAGAGAGACTTTCCATCCTGGACCCAGAAGGGTCCTGAGGGCACGTCGGGCCAACCACAACATCGTGGAAGCACTACGGTATTCATGGAAACTTTTCAGCTGCGTGGTTTTTAAATCGGCTTTTGGGCTGTAATTCAAGGCTCCTCTCTGGGGGTATATTGGGTTCTGTCTGACACACAGTGAGGGCGATTTTTCAACCTATGTGCCGCTGATCACCATGAGATACGGTCTGGGAAACCCCGAAAAAAGCCTGCACTATCCACGGTAATAGAGTCTGGAATGACACTGTGGGGGAAAGACCCCAAACTAAACAAAATGTAAATCAAATGTCAGGAGAAGTTCTTGGCCCAGATTTCTCAGAGCAATAAGTCGTATTTTCTATGCAGAAAAAATGTAAGAGACCGTCATTGTGATATTGACCTGGAAAACGTTGTTCATTCTTACATGTGAAATCTGTTGGCTGAAGCTGGGCTGTAAAATTACAAAATTATAAAATTAAACTGTAAAAAGGTTCCCTGATCCCTGAGGCAGTTGAGACAACTCCTGGAAAATATCACGATAGTGGACACAAATACAAATTAAATATTTGATAATAAAGATGTTTGATAAATGGCTGACTTGATGACATATTACCTTCGTGGGAGGGATATCCATCCGAGCACTACAGGTGACTCACTCTCCTTGCTGTTTGGTACTTCACTTGAGACAAAGTTCTCATCAGCTTGGCCACAGTTTCTCTCTCCCAGGCCAAGGAGGGAGAGAGGGAGGGAAAATAGAGAAAGAAAGCTAAATATGGTCAGCAACTGAAGGGAAAGCTGTGGGAGATAAGTTAAATTTAGTTAATTTAGTGATGAAGACCCTCTGATACACCCTCCTGCCCTCCGAGAGCAGGACTTCACCCACAGCAGTGAAGTGGCAGTAAGGTCACGGTATAGCTCATAGCAGCTGAAAGATTCAATGGCCATATGCCCCTGTTCTTCTCAGCACCCAAGATGGTTTAATGAGAAACTGAACCGATAGGTTTGTCATCTGGATTCAAATACTGAGACTGAGTCTGATTCCAAGACAAAACCGTGTGGTTTTGTATGAGAAGGTTCTAACACCGGATAATATTTTTGGTACTCTTGGGACAGTCAAATAGCTAGCTTCTTCTTGTGAGCCAACGAATGGTGTTGCACAGTCCACGTACACATGAAATAAAAGTCAAGTAAAACAGATTAGACAAACCGTGTTTCCTGTTTGTCTTAAGATACCGAATGACACAACAGTGTCAGGTTCTTGGGTTCGAATGCAGCTCAGCTCATTGTCAGTGGGGTGTGCTGGTTTACGCACACAGTCCAAAGAACTGTTGGCTCTGTTGGTGCGTCTGTACATCGTGTGATGGATGATGCCTCATCCTGCCTGACACCCTGTGACTACCAGGGTTTGGTGCGTGAGCAGTTACAGAAAAAGATTGGATTTATTTCCTTTTGAATTACCAGCACATAACCTATTTTGAAGGATGAATTAATCAAATATAAATTCATATAAAATTATGTAAAGTATAAATAGATTTTTAATATTTGTTTACTGTTAGTTTTCAGTAACGGATATCTAATATAAACACTGCTAGTGAAGATATGAGTATTGGCAATGTGCCTGATGTTGAAACATCACGCAGTGTTGAATTTCTGGTTAGTTGGAATTCAGAAACTGGAACGTAGAACCATGTGTGCACCAGGAATAAGCTCATTTGATATTGATAAACACCAATACAGACATCTTATTATAATAGACCCCACTTCCATGTCTAGTAAGGACCAGGGGGAAAAAACAAATTAACATAATTTTGACAACTGTACCTGTATGTTGACACAACCAAGCACGGGCTTCATGTGGCAATATGACTCTGTAATAGGGTTATGCAATGCAGCTGAATAAATACTGAATAAATAACTTCACTGGTAGTCATTAGAACTAGATGCAATCTGTGATTATTCTCCAGGTATGAACAAAATCTATGGGGTTTAGAAAATAGACAGAAAATATCAGAAAAGATATTTGCCTTTTTAAAGGATAAATCTTGTCTTCATTTGTTTCTGCTAACAAGCTTGATAATGCATACAGCTTTGACAATGCATTAATCATTTTAGAATTCAAACTAACTCCCTCTTCTGTGTTATAATCGAATTAACCTTGGATGCTTCTGCCTGGTGTCCCTTTTGTGATTGCTGACGCGTCACAGTGCCTGAGAGGTGTGGCCACGCGGCCGGAAGTTCGCTGAGCAAAGAGTTCTAGGAGGGGCTGCAAGGTCGAATAAAGGGCAAAATACAGGTCGAGGCTAATCCATCCCTTTAGCAGATCGGAAGGTCTCTTTTTTTAAAGCCCATTATTTGCGGCAATATGTATCCGGGAGCAAGGCTCATTTTACTCTAAAAATTAGAAATGTTTTTATTGTTTTAGTCACATGCTACAAAGTTTGCTGTTAAATTTTATTGGAATTGTTTCGACATTATTAATTCGGTGAAAGTAGAGCCAATGTGATATTATTTATAAGGATTTTAATAAGCACTTTATTAGGATTTACAGTTGTCTTGGAAGGATTAGACTACTTAATCAAAGGAATGCAGGTGATTTATAGATACGGCAGCTTCACAGTTTTGTGTAACTGGACTACAAAATTAGGAGAACTTTTCCATTTCGGCGCACGAACGAGCGGATATCGTAAACAGCAGACTTTTCATAGCGTCTGCTAGTAACATAAGAACTCGCGTCTAAGTATTTATGTACCGGGGCGAAAGGGGAGACTAGTTTAAAGATTTGAGGTGGAAGAATTGGAACAACAACTGCACTAAACTACTTAATACCACATTCCAGAATACATTTTTAATATAGAACGTCTCCACGGCTGACCTACCGTGACGCTTACACACCAACGGTTCGTGGGCCTTTAAATTACATATGTATTGCAAATAAGATAAATCGAAGTTATTTATATTATCTTATTTGCAATGTAAAGGGTAACTCCGGTTATATCCACGTGTATGAACGTTACGAAAAACAACTTTACAACTTTAAATAGACTGAATCACAGCACAGAACAGTCTTCAACCGTTTTGAGCTGAGCCCCTAAGTTTAACTTTAAATTAAATATCCAGTTTTAACACTATCGAACATATGCAAGTAATTGAGCTGTTTTTTTTTAAACATGACCGTTGTATCATCAAGCTGGAAGAGTCAGGCAAGGGGATCGTTGATTTCCAACCGTATAATACACGCATGTTCGTTTATGGACACCTGGTGGCTAACTGAAGTGGTGCATGTTAATTGATGATTCATCCGCAGACGGAGTACATCAACTATGAAATTTATGAAATGTACGTTGGTTTTTAAAATCGCAAATTTATTACAGTTCATATGATAAATACGATCTTATCCGTAGAAAATGGATTTTGAATGTCAGTTACTGTGGAAAAGGGGAAACTCTTGAGAAGCATTTTAACTGAATGCCTTTATACTCGGTTAGTAATCACCCAGAAGCAGTAAATAATCGTTGATTAGCAACAGAAAGCGAATTCATACGAGCAATAAAAATAAATTTTTAAATCAGTTGACCACAACGTCCGCATAACTGTAATCTAAATTTAGTGACAAATAGTACACCGTGTCCTAAAAAATGGTGTAACGTAACTTAAAGAGTAGTGCGACAAACAATGGGAATGTGCATCTGAACGACTTGTATAAGAACACCATTGTCTTTTGCCAAACCGTTCACTTCAACTTTAGACAGTTTGTTGTAATCTACTTGACCGTTATGTTTCTACAAATGCACCTCTTCGTTGTTTATTCCTTTTTTAAATTCCTCCAAAGAGTTGCTGGGATCGCGACACGCGGCTTTAGATTTGATCTGTCCACAGCAAGAACACTGTCATAGTCCACCAGTGTCGCTGGGGCTGTCTTTCCAGGTAACCATTACATTAAATACGACAATGCAACATCACAGCAACATTTTGAAAGGGGTACTGGACAGCAGAGACTACATAAGGGATAATGAGTATTACGAGTGTATCCGAGAACGTTTGACCATTTTGCAAAAGAAAAGGCGGCTCCACATATTTGATGAGAAGGACGATTAAACTGCCTTAAATGTTGTTTTTTTTAACATTACTCTTACTCTTTCTCTTAATGCGTCAACTGAGGTCAATACCGGGGACAGATGTTCCACAAAGTTATTGATGTTAGGGTCAAAATATTGCAATTATTTTGGGTGGCTAGGTGTGTAATTATTTTGGGGAGAGCACTGGTTTGTCTCGTATAATTAGTCTCGTATTGACTTTAGCAGGAAATTGCAGCCTCACAAGCCACAAGGGGGCAGACATTGAATGGATGCACCAGCCCGGAATGGGTTAAACCCTATTACAGATGAACGTGTTATGCTGATAAAGCATGTGAACAAACCCATAGCTGTTAAGCGATCTGGCTGTTTCTACCTCATCTTTCTATGTCTTCTTCTTGGTGTAACCCATTTCGCCTTCTATGCAATAATAATTTTAAAAAAATTATCACAAGTGAGGCAAAATGGTTCTCTTTAGATACCAGCCAAACATAGCAGCCAAACATACTGGAAGAAGCATTTTGCCCCTCTGTCAGGAAGGTACAAAGCTGCAATGGTCTTGGGTTTTGCAGGTGGTTCTGGTGGACCAGCAGTACCCAGAAAACATGTTACGGCTGTTATGCAGTTACTGTAATGTTGCAAAAACATTTAAACATTGCATTAATAACCAGATAAATTGGGACTTGGGATAAAAAATATCAGCTCAATGAGTAGATGTGAATTTATGCTGCTCTGCTGAATGTAATGTGTCAGCTTGGCATTGCTCTTAAACCAGAGGAGTGATAAGACCAGCTGACGTCCTCATTAAAGAGTAAAAAATGATCAGTAATAGGACTGACCCAGGAGCCTTTGAGCTGCGGTATGTGGGAGATAAGAACCGTGGCACTACGTTCAACACCGGCATGTCAATGCATGGCGCCACCAAAGTTCATCTTGCGGGTATCTCTAAAACACAAAAAAGCACCCACATGACTCCTGGTGCGATCCAAGGAGAGACATTAACTCCTCTCCTCCCTTCAGGGTGTAGGAGGGGAGTGTCGGTACCAGCCCATGCTTGTGTCAGGAATGTGTCTGCTGTGCCAATCCTCCCCGACCTCCCCAGACTTTTACCTCTTAGACAGGGCAGCCGGTTCTACTCCAGAAGTGGTGAAACCACGGGGCGTGTCATGTGAAGCAGGAAGTGAGCTAAGTCACGTCTACACTTTTTGTTTAAAATATAAAGTGGCCCAAGGGGAATTCTGGGATTGTTGGAGTGGGCCTGTTAGCCTGATGGGAAGGCATGGGAAACAGAAAGTCTTACAGCCACGGCACCAGTGGCGATGAAATTTCCTCATCTTATTTACTGGATAATGAGTAATGGGTTCTATTTTTTTCAGTTGCTTTGCGGGAAAATCCCTCACCTAAAGGATAATTTTCCCCTAAATGTATGAAACCCAGAACAAACACTCTAACAAGGAGTTAGGACAGATATGGTCCTGGAATGAGTGAGAGGTTCTCGAATGATCTAGGGCCTCACTCTTTACTCTGTAGCTCTATATGCTAAAAACTTGGAATAAAAAAGAAAGAAACATCATGATTCAATTGACATTCCTCTAAAAAGAGAGCGCCTCAGAGTGACAGGTGTGATAACAGAAATCCTGCAGTGGCGATAAAAGCACTCTCATCAGGAGCAAAGACTTTTCATCATCGCCACCGCTGCACTCTTCTTCCTGAGGAGCACAGCTCTTCTCTCTATCTGCGGAGCTCTTATCTCTTCCTGTGGAGGGCTTCTCTCTTCCTGCACAGCTTCCTCCTCTTCCTGCACAGCTTCCTCCTCTTCCTGCACAGCTCCCTCCTCTTCCTGCTGAGTTCTTCTCTCTTCCTGCACAGCTTCCTCCTCTTCCTGCACAGCTCCCTCCTCTTCCTGCTGAGTTCTTCTCTCTTCCTGCACAGCTTCCTCCTCTTCCTACACAGCTCCCTCCTCTTCCTGCTGAGTTCTTCTCTCTTCCTGCACAGCTTCCTCCTCTTCCTGCACAGCTCCCTCCTCTTCCTGCTGAATTCTTCTCTCGTCTGGCAGAGCTCCTCTCTCTCTCTTCCTGAGAGGCATTATTCTGGACAGTACATACCTTCAGACATGACTCTGCCTTAAACCTCTTCCCAACAATGTCGAGGGCCCCTTGTGTAGTTTTGTAACACTATGGCTGCACAGAGTAAAAACAGAGTAAAATTATTTCTAAGACTTTTACAAAATCAGCAACATCCAAGGGTGGGTGGTGAAACTTGGGACTTTTTGACAGCTGCACTCACTTATATAAATTTTCAGCTGATGGTTGAAATCTATAACAGTCATCTCTTTGTCTTTCCAAAAGAAAAACCAGTTGGACCTCTTGGGACTGAAAATCTCATGCCAAAGTAAGAAACAGTAACAAGTCCTAACAGTAACAAGATCTGAGTGGGAGCTCCTCATTCCTGTTTCATGTCGTGTTGTCCGTCTTTGTGTTGGAGTTTTAGGGGAGGAGCTTTTTGGGAAAAGTTGCGAAAATACAGAAAACATTTTTATATTTTTAAAAATATGCATTTTTTTTTGCATTTTTAAATTTTTATATAGGTTTATTTAGATAATTAGCTGTGCCTGTTTGCCCAAGTTAGCCTGACTGAGTTGAGAAGTAAAAGTAGGTATTCCTACAGTCCTGGGCTGCACCTGTTTCCTTGAGAGGAGCGATTGATGCTCTAGTGGTGTTACGGTATATTGAGATATCATTATAAGTGAACAAAGGATCTAACCATTCTTTTTAGTGGCATTCTTTGTAAAATAAATAAATAAACCTATTAATGAATAAACTTTGTTTAAACAGTTTTATGTTTTGTTGTTTTGCGCCAGTCCTGTGGGTGTGAGCTTTTACGAACACGTGGCAGAAGTTCTGTTTTCTTTGGAACCATTTGAGGAATGATCCAAGCCTGCAGACAGGCAAAGCATGCTGGTAATTATTTCTCTTCCTCCATGTGCTGTTGCTCAAAAGTGCCACTAATGACCGTCTCTAACTGCACAACTGATCACAAAGGGAGGCACATTTCTGAGAATGTCTGGCAAAGAGCTTTCCTTTTCAATATTTAAGTACGGTTCACATCAACACATGGAATGAACCCCTCAAGTTCTCAGTCTCAATACCAAATTGAAGCTACATTTATTTTTTAAACTAAAGCCAGGCCAGGTTAGCAATTAAACTGTCAAAGACCCCTTTGCCCAGAAGAACTCTCTCTGAACTCATTTAACGATAATTGTCCCAAGACTTCCTCAATCTAAAAGCAGCTTCCTCAGGAACTTGGATATATTTTTAGGTGACTGAGTAAGAACTGTTGGTTATTATGAAAGATTTCGCTAAGACAAAATCTGCATTAGCAAATATTTAACCCACGACTCAAGCTCCTAACCCAGAGAACATAATTGTTTGAACATAATTGCAAACAGATGTGAGAGGCACATCTGTCCCGTAAGCACTCAAATGTACCAAAAGCCGTGTCCAAAAACATCCTCCATGCTTAAAGGGCCGAAAACACCCATGTACTGTAACTATTAAGACACAGAAAGGAAAATTGGGGCGCAGTTGTAAAATCTGGCTCCTCTGAGTTTGGGACTGCACAGAAAGAGACCTGAAAGGCGCGTGCTGATATGATTTTAAGAGAAAACATTTCAGCGAGAGGAAATTAGCTAGATAAAATGGGTTTAGAAAGTACTGGTCCTCAGGCGACCATGTGAGGGCTAGCATCATGAATAGCATCATTAGTTCTCTTTGTAGTCCTTTGTAGTCCTGTAGAATTAACGACCCAAACCCGCCCCCCCCAAGAAATCATTATTATGGCTTTAATTCCTCTCATATGTTACTTCATTATCTAAGAACAAGAATCTGGAGGATTCAGAAACTGTCCACCGTTTTGTAAACTACAAGCATGTGCTAACAACAGCTTGATCGACCTATTTTTCAAACTCTATGGAAGAAAATTAAAATAGTTGCCAAACAGCAGATTACCTAAACAATTCCCAACAATACACTAGCAAGGATGTCATTAACTTTTAAAATGAAAATTGAGAGTGCCTACAGTCAGGTGTTCAAGCAAACCATTGCACAGAGACAGCATTCGTTAAAGTTGTCAATGATAACCTTCTCCGGTTTTCTGTCACTGCTAATGTTTCCTGACCTTTCTGCTGCCTTTGGCACTGTTGACCACCAGATCCATTTAAATGGACTTGAAAGCAATGTCGGTTTTAAAGGTTGTTTTTTTTTCTTTCTGTGAGAACGCAACAGTGATATCTTTCTTTTGTATGACAAGCTGTTTTTGATCGCAACCTTTTCACACCGTTTTGACTTTGGCTTTTGTCTTGTCCCTACTGTACCTCTTCCTGGACATCAAATAAACATTTTCTTTAAATAACTATCTCCGGTTGATTTTAGACAATCCTGTACACAATGACGAACACAACACCCAGAGGTGCTTACGGTATTTAAACCTAAGAAGTATAAGGAGACTGCCTGTGCATTGACATGCTTGGTGTGACACAATGAAAGCTAACAATGTCAGGTAAACAGGTAAATTCATCCTCAGCCTTCTGGACAGTCATCACACAGAGGTCACTCATCACTTCCTCAGCACACAGAGAAACACTCGACAGGCTGCGTGTGCCCCAGGCGTGGGGTAACAATCCTTTTCATCCTTCAAACCGCTTGTTGTTGTTTTTGATATGATATGATATAATACCTGCTACTGTGTGATGGAGCTACCTAGTATTCTCATTTCCAATGAGCAAACAACAAGGGTTCATCCGAATACTGGAGCCTAAGTCAACGCTTTGCTCATTTGTACGAGGGCCTGTCTGTTATTATCAAAGGGACGGATGTGATGACGATAAGCCACACCGATACCAGCTTGGTTTTGTCCCGCATGTTGAAATGAATGCCCACTTCCCCTGTAACATCAAACTGGATGAGTCGATGAGTAACTTTGACAGCGACAGGTACACTCACTCTGGGATGTTTTCAAAATGCACACGTGAGACAGGAAGCTGTCATCAAAGAGTGACACTATTTCCCTGGTCTATTTTCATGAATTTGTGAAAAACTAGAAATGCCCCATGGTCAGGAGTGTCATCAGGGCACAATCCACTTCCTTCCTGTTTCTTTTTAAAGGCTCAATTCTTTGACATCTTCAATGTCCATATAGTAAAAGACAAAGGGAAAAGCCAGAAAGGAAAAGCAAGGAGAAATAGAAAAATTGAATTCACTTTTGTGCATGTGTGTGTGTGTTCGTGAGTGTTGTGTGAGTGTGTGAATGTGTTTGTGTGTGTGTGTGTGTGTGTGTCTGTGAGTGTTGTGTGTGTGTGAGTGTGTGAGGGTTGTGTGAGTGTGTGATTGTTGTGTGTGTGTCTGTGAGTGTTATGTGAGTGTGTGAGTGTTGTTTGTGTGTGTGTTTGTGTGTGTGTGTGTGTGTTGAGTGTTCTGCAAAATGTTTATCTTCTTAACCCAATTGTTGCTGACGTAATCTAGCATGATGCTTTCAATCAGACAGAAGTCACTCATACTGATACTGAAGCTTAGATTCGAATCAACGTTTTGTGCTTAACTCGAAGATACAGTTACCAACCGTACACTGATGAGTGTTTTTGCATTTAAAAAAATAGTTTTACCCTTTAGCTTTTCCCCAGATCTCTGTTTTCCAAGTTGTTTTGATGCCCTGTCACCAATGTTTCTCTATTCCAGACGCATTCATTTCAAACAAATACGATTAAACACTTTAGGCAATGACTATGTAGTCTGTCTTTGCTAGCACTTTACTAGCACCAAATAGTGCAGATTTGTGGTGTGGTCACCCTCTCAGTCCTAGCTCTCTTGCCTCCACCCGTTCAAATATTTATAATACGACATCATCCTTAATTCCCTCAGTCCATCTGATATGGGTTTGTCTCACGGGAGACTTCACATAATTTATCCTTCGTCCTGAACCCTGAGGACAATGGCAGATATTTAAAACTCGTTTGCAGAGAGTCTTGATTGGAGTTTTGATTAGTTGTGTTAATCAATGACAGCAGAGTATCAATCTCGTAGCACTGGTTTACTTGCTGATCAAAACTTAAGTTATCTACAAAAATCTTGGCCAAAGGTCAGACATGGAGTTCCGCAGAATTTCCATGGTAAGCTGGAGCAGGTGAGACGCTTTCAATCAGTGGGGACGGGGAAAAGCTACACAAAACAATGTAGGCCTTCAACAGCAAGGATTAACCTGCCACCCCCTATTGTCTAACCTACTACCACTCAATTGTCTAACCTACCATCGCCCGTTGTCTTGTGTGTTTAAAGGTTTAGGAAGTTTATTAGTTGGAACAAATATAGACTGACCACACAGTGATGTTTTTTTTGTCTGTAAGATGTTCCTGGGAAAACCACAAGCCGAAACATGTCCCTGTTCAAACTCTACCCAACCTCCCTTGTCAACATCTTTATCTCCTGCTTGAGGAATGTGATTGTAACTTGATCCACCTGAGCTTGTTTTACTAAAAGACTTCAGAGGCGCCTGGTTATACTCTGTCCATACTCTGTGCTGCACATGACACAGAGTATGGGGGGGGGTTCAGTCGCTGTTCCATTTCTGATGGGGTGCGTGGGTCGTTAAAATGTTGGGCCTGGCCAGAGCTCCCACATCCCAGCTGTTTCAAACAGAGTCTTAACATGTTTGGCCTTTCAGACAGTGTTAACATGTTGGGCCTTTAAGGAAGAGTTAACATGTTTGGGCTTTCAGACAGTGTTAACATATTGGGCCTTTCAGACAGTGTTAACATGTTTGGCCTTTCAGACTGTGTTAACATGTTTGGCCTTTCAGTCAGTGTTCACATGTTTGGCCTTTCAGTTAGTGTTCACATGTTTGGCCTTTCAGACAGTGCTACCATGTTGGGCCTTTCAGACAGTGTTAACAGCCACCAGAGTGCATGGTAAAGGCTTAACACTGTGTTAATGACTGACTGTAAATAAACGCTTTAAAAGCGTTGTTCTTTCACACGTCTTTGCTTTCAAGGGCTCCGATTTTATCACAGGTCGTGAAAGGTCATCATCACCACCGATTATCATATTGTCAGTTCATTTTCTTCCACGCCCGACCGGAAAAGAAAGTTGTAGCAAATGCAGGACATCCGCATTTAAACAAACTGTTGGTTTCTTCAGTACTGTTGTTGTGCAGGCTGTTGTGCTCTCATTAAGTTTTGATGACCTTCAACCTGCGGTTACAATGTCTGGTAAACAAAATGCTTTCACAATTACATTTTTTTATGTTTCTGAAGTAGCTATCATGCAAAAGCAGGGTCATTTGCTTTAGATTTTCAAAGAGAAGAAAAATGTTTTGTTTGTTTGTATGTTTTTCCGTCACCTTGTCTGGAAAGGCTGGATAAAGGCAAAGGCCTAGCAGGATACAGTTTTTCCGCTCATTACTGAGACGCTCAACCTCCTCTTTTAATCAGTCAGAATGTTCAAACTGGGCGGAAGAAAGAGATCTTAAATGCCTCTGAAAAGACCTGCGGAAATGCGGGTGCACAGCTTATTGTATCAGCATGGACCCTCACATCTGGTTCTCTGTACCAGCTCTCCTCACCAGTCTTCGCACAGCCTACAGTAAACTCATGCACCCACCACTACACACAGGTGTACGTCCACCAAGTCCATCAAGGGTTTACTTTATAGAATGAACAAACATTAAAATGCTATCAGAGCGGACACACAGCATCTTTGTGTGTAAGCTGGTCTGAGGTCTGATACGACGCAAAGCATCTTTGTGTGTAAGCTGGTCTGAGGTCTGATACGACGCAAAGCATCTTTGTGTGTAAGCTGGTCTGAGGTCTG